>ML781817.1:36851-62764 GCA_009831015.1 Picea engelmannii
ATATCCAATAAAGGTACACTTCTTGGATTTTGCCTCAAGCTTTGTTCTATTTTCTTTATCAATATGGACAAATGCTTCACAACCAAAAGTTTTCAAAAAAGAATAGTTTACCTTTTTTCCTGTCCATTCCTCCTCTGCAATTATACCATCTAAAGAGATTTAAGGTCCTCTATTTATTAAGTAAATAGTAGTATCTATAGCATCTACCCAAAACTGTAAGGGAAAACCAGCATGCAATCTCATACTCCTTGCACGCTCTATGATTGTCCTGTTCATCCTTTCTGACACACCATTTTCTTGTGGTGTTCTTGAAACTGTCTTCTCTCTACGAATCCCATGGTATGAACAGTAATTATCAAACTCCTTGCAGCAATATTCACCTCCATTATCGGATCTGAGACACTTCAACTTTTTTCCTATCTCATTCTCAACCAAAGCTTTCCATTTCTTAAAAGTATCAAAAACATCATATTTTTTTCGAATGCAATAAACCCAAGTTTTTCTAGTTGCATCATCAATAAAAGTAACATAATAATGAGAGACACTAAGAGATGATACCTGAGCTGGTCTCCATACATCTGTATGCACAATCTCTAACCTTTCACTCTTCTTTTCTTTTCCAACTCTGAGAAATCTAACTCTCTTCTGTTTTCCATAAATACAATGCTCACATAAGTCCAAATCAATTTATTTAAGATCTGGCAACAAATTTCTTTTGTGAAGTATCTTCATCCCCTTCTCACTCATGTGTCCAAGCCTATGATGCCATAGTGTTGTATCCACTCCTGTATTACCAGTATTACCAGTACATAAATACAATGTACCTACCTTCTCTCCTTTTGCTATCACCAATGATCCTTTGATGACCTTCCACATCTTATCTGTAAATATGGATATACAACCTTCACTTGCCAACTACCTTGTTGAAATTAGATTTTTCCTTAAATCTAGAACATGTCTTACCTCTTTCAATAACCATTGGTTTCCATTGCGTTGCTTTATTTTTACCTTTTCCATTCCAACAATTTTGCATGGTGCATCGTTACCCAAATGAACCTGTCCAAAATCACCTTGAACATAATATAGAAAATGTTTCATATGGGGTGTGGCATGAAATGAAGCCCCTGAATCTACTACCCAAGACTCAAAAATATTATCTACAGAAAGAATCAAAGCATCTTGTAACACATCACCTGTTACATTTTCTGCCTGATTTATCTCCTGTTGTCCATCTCTTTATTTCTTTGGAGCTCTGCAGTCTTTCTTCAGATGTCCTTTCTTCCCACAATTCCATCACTCTATCTTTCCAAGTCTGGATTTGGATCTGCCCTTCCTATAATTCTCACAGTTCCCGAAACCCTTTCCTCTATCCTTTTGTCTTCCCCTGTTCTTCATGTTCAACGCATTTCCTGATGTCTCACATGTGCTTTTCCGTCGCATTTCCTCACTAAGGATAACACCAAAAACATCATCAAATTTTAAAGTATTTGAACCAGAGACAAAGTTACTTACAGCCATGACCAAGCCATTCAAGCTTTCTGGCAATGAGCACAAGATTAGAAGAGCCCTGACCACATCATCAAAGTCCACTTTTACAGAACTTAGTTGATTAGTAATCGTATTAAAATCATTTAAATGATCTGCAACAGACCCACCTTCCGACATCTTCATATTAAATAATCTCTTCATTAGAAATACCTTATTGGATGCCAAGGGTTTTTCATACAGTTTGGCCGATGCGTCCATCAAACCCTTCGTTGTCTTTTCTTTCAAAATATTGAAAGCCACCGACGCTACCAGGCTTAGCTGTATCGTTCCCAGAGCCTTTCTGTCAAGAATATCCCATTATTTGTCCTTCGTAGCCACCGACTTCTTTGTTATTCCGCCCAATGGTAGGAATAGCTCCTTCTGATATAAATAGTCTTCCATCTGCATCTTCCATAACTGGTAGTTTTGGCCGTTAAATTTCTCGACCCTAAACTTTCCATCTTCTGACATTGCTCCCACTCGAACCAGGAACCCTCTTTTCCTGCGAGTTACCTTTCACTCTGATACCAGTTGTTAGAAAAACAGAATCGTGGAGCAATAAAATAAAACAAATGCGAAAATAAAACATAGAAGATACACAATATAATAGAGACACAGATTTACGTGGTTCACCCAGTGTGGGCTACGTCCACCAGAGAAATTTTCAGGTCCTTCCTTTATTATTATCCAGCATATGAATGGATACAACCTACAACAAACCCGCTATAACTTCCTCTTCTTTCTCTCACAGTCTCCTATCTCAGAATGCAATATTCACCATCAACCATAGCCACAATACATTTCCCTCATAAAAGAGGGTTGCCTTCTAGGGAAAAAAACCCGAACATAATCTCTACCGTTAGATCTGCGACCTTATAATGAATAGTCCAGATTTACAATGAAATTATAATATACATTTACAAGGCAATTTTTCCTTCGGGGGCTTTGCCCCCGAACCTCCACTTACCCCCAGACCCCGCAGAGGGGGTCCCCCCTCTACACTCCCCCGCGTGGAAGAGTGTACATACTTCTCGGGTGTAAATACTTCATGGGGTATAAACACAGCTAAAAGTAAAAGACCTCTAAATCAGGAAGATAATCAGGCTCCACAACCAACATCCCTCATGTCAAACATTCGATAGAAACTTACTGGGAGAAAAGCTCCACAAAGGAGTCTGGAATATATGGGGCCGAGCCCACTTGGGATTTTTTTGTGGATGCGGTAAAGGAACAGTATTACCCTGTTGGAAACTATGAGGACCAGTGCATGAGATGGACCACACTGCGACAGGAGAGGGGCCAAGAAGTTCCGAAGTTCACCAATGCCTTCCATACTTTGCACACCAAGATGAGTATCAAAGACTCCGAATGACATTTGGTTCTGAAATATCATGGGGCTCTACATAGATACATCCAAACTGAAATAGATTTTATGGACATCTCATCACTCGGTGCTGCATATCAATATGTTGTTAAAATCAAGCAGAAATTTAAGTACCAGAACAAACAGGAGTTTGGGTCTGCAAATCAACAACAACCAAAGTATGACAAAGACGACCCTAACAAACAGTCTTCCAAAAACTAGTCCAAGCCACAGGAAAAGAAGGGTCACGACAATATAAAGAAGGAAACCAGAAAATGGTGCAATTTCCACAAAAGCCCTTGGCACAACACCGATGAATGTCGCTCAATACATTCATTGGTTGCTGAGATCAAATACAAGGAGACGAACCCTAATTCAAAATTTGATTATGAAAATACTAGTAAAGGACAGATCATTGACGCTGACCCCACTGCTATTGTTGAGACTGCAACAATTCAACTAGAAGAACCAACATATCCCGAAGAGGGGGAGCACTTTTTCATTCACAGATATGGGTGAAGGGGACCCCGTTGCATTTTATTGTTGATAGCAGAAGCCAGAAGAACCTCATCTCAGTAGAGGTTGTCAAACAGTGGGGACTCTCAACAACACCACACCTGTAGCCATACAACATCGGGTGGCTTCGCCAAGGACAAGATCTCCATGTCAGCCAACAGTGTCGATTTTCATACGACATCCAACCCTTCAAGGATGAGGTATTATGTGATGTTTCCCCACTGGATGTCTATGATGTTCCCTTGGGCTAGCCATATATGTGGAGACGCCATGTTGTTTATGAGTCTCAAACCCGTAGTGCCATTGTTTCCTTAGGGGGTCATCTCTACAGAATACCAGTGGTAGTTCCAACTATTGTTCCACCTAAACAGTGTTGCAAGGTAGTATCTCATACTGCAAAATTCATCTTCTTCACAATCTATTCAAAAGGCGAATAGAAGGACATTACAACCACTACAACCTTGCCCCAATCACCTTCTATCCAACAGAAGCAGGTCGACAAGGTTGCAGCAAAGTGAAAAGATTCCTTCTTCACATCGTCCCCTTCTGTAGCTCGACTTGTTGAACATCCTCAGCCTCAACAGGTTCGTGACAGACTTCCACAAACTGAGCAGCGCGACGTCTCCAGCAAGGCAAGCAACTCACCAAGATGCAGATTCAACAAACGTTTTTCCCTCTCCCTTGGGTACTCAACGCAATGGATACCATTTCTTCCTAACAAGGGAGGATTGATCCAGGTTGATATCGGTGGCCACCCACCTTTTCCAACTGGATCAAAACAGTTTTCTGGCAATTTTGGCAATTTACTATTTTTAGCAGTTTTAATTTCCAGGGCCATTTTGAGGGCCTAAATGAAGGTTTTTCGGGATCGAGCTTTTCAATAATGGTTGAAAGCATAATTGATCCCCCAAAACGAATCTCTTTGACGATACCTTTCCAACGAGCTATCATGGGCCTAAAACGAAGATCGTATGCAAAAGTTACGACCTTGGGAAGTTGATGTACTAACTTACCCAAACGGAGCCCACATGAATTTTGGCGCTTCATCTCCTAGGGTTATGTTTTTGGATGTCTAGGGTTTTTGACATTCCTGTTTATTGTAAAAATGCCTTCAGATCCTCATTGTAATCATCTTCTTGCGAATGCGAGTAGCCGTCACATCTCTTCTCAGAGATAAGCTGCCACCATTCTAGCGAGTCTTTCACTCTATATTCTTACAGTCTCTGTACATTTATTTCATTAATAGAAAGCATGTATTACTGTCTCTCTATGTTTATGGTTGCATATCTGATACATTTCTGTTATATTATTGGATATTTGCAATATCTCTGTGCATTCCTTTATTATATCTTTGCTCTCATTTCATGTCGAAAATAATCTGGATCAGTGGTATCAGAGCAGGCTGCTCTTGATCATTTTTTTCAGTGCATGTCCTTGATGAGGTCCGAGTATAGCAAGTTGGGTCTCAAGCTTGTCTCTCTTGAAGAAAATCGCTCTCGCACACCCAAGAAACCCTCAATGGCAGAAGAAAAGAAAAACAACAGAGCAGACGATCCTATCAATTTGTTGCTTGAGCGAGTTCTCACGCGACAAAGGGACGAAATGATGGAGATTTTTTCCCACATCCTTCAACACCTGTCAATAGCAGCAGTTGCATCTTCATCAAGCGTCCACTTTGGAGGCACCTCGCCTTTCAAGGTACAAGTTAATTTTGATATTCCTGTATTTGAAGGACAGATAGATGCAAAAGCCCTAGAAAAATGGTTAACTCTGCTAGAAGGTTATTTCGTTGTTCACAAATTTTTCGACAGAGAAAATATCACCTTCGCACTCCTTAAATATCTCCCTCATGTCAAACATTGGTGGGAAACTTACTGAGAGCAAAGTTCCACAAAGGAGTCTGGAATATATGGGGCCGAGCCCACTTGGGATTTTTTTTGGATGCAATAAAGGAACAGTATTACCCTATTGGAAACTATGAGGACCAGTACATGAGATGGACCACACTGCGGCAAGAGAGAGGCCAAGAAGTTCCGGAGTTCACCAATTCCTTCCATACTTTGCGCAACAAGCTGGGTATCAAACACTCCGAACGAAATTTGGTTATGAAATACTATGGGGCTCTACACAGATACATCCAAACTGAAATGGATTTTCTGGACATCTCATCAATCAGTGTTTCCTATCGATATGATGTTAAAATCGAATAGAAATTTAATCACCAGAACAAATGGGAGTTCAGGTCTGCAAATCTGCAACAACCAAATATGGCAAAGACGGCCCTAATAAACAATCTCTCGAAAATCAGTCCAATCCACAGGAAAAGAAGGGTCACGAGAAGACAAAGAAGGACATCAAAAAATTGTGTGATTTCTACAAAATCCCCTGGCACAACACCGATGAATGCTTCTCAAAATAATCATTGGTGGCTGAGATAAAAAAACAAGGAGCCGAACTCTGATTTATAATATGATTATAAAAATACTGGTAAATGACATATCATTGACGCAAACCCCACTTCTATTATCGTGACCGCAACAGTTCAACCAAAAGAACCAATAGATCACGAAGAGGGGGAGCATATTTTTCATTCACAGATGTGGGTGAAGGGGACCCCACTACATTTTATTGTTGATAGTGGAAGCCAGAAGAACCTGATCTCAGCAGAGATCGTCAAATAGTTGGGACTGTCGACAACACCACACCTGCAACCATACAACATCGGGTGGCTTTGCCAAGGACGAGATCTTTGTGTCAGCCAACAGTGTTGATTGTCATACAACATCCAGCCCTTCAAGGATGAGGTATTATGTGATGTTTCCCCCTTGAATATCTTTGATATTCTCTTGGACCAGCCATATATGTGGAGACGCCATGTTGTTTATGAGTCTTGACCCCACAGTGTCATTGTTTCTCTAGGGATTCATCTCTACAGAATACTAGAGGTAGTTCCGACTATTGTTCCACCTAAACAGTGATGCAAGGTAGTATCTCATACTACAAACTTCAGCTTCTTCACAATCTTTTCAAAAGGGGAACAAAATGACATGACAACCACTACAACCTCGCACCAATCACCTTCTATCCAACAGAAGCATGTCGACAAGGTTGCAGAAAAGCGCAAAGATTCCTTGTTCACACCATCCTCTCATGTAGCTCGACTTGTTGAACATCCTCAGCCTCAACAGTTTCATGACATACTTCCACAAACTGAGCAGTGCAACGTCTCCAGCAAGGCAAGCAGCTCACCAAGATGCAGATTCAGCAAACACTTTTCCCTCTCCCCCGGGAACTCAACGCAATGGATACCATTTATTCCTAAGGAGGGAGGATTGATCCAGGTGGATATCGGTGGCCACCCACCTTTTCCAATTGGCTCAAAACAGTTTTCTGGCAATTTGGGCAATTTACTATTTTTAACAATTTTAACTTCTGGGGCCATTTTGAGGGCCTAAATGAAGGTTTTTCGGGATCGAGCTTCTCAATGATACCTGAAGGCATGATTGAGCCCCCAAAATGAATCTCCTTGACGATGCCTTTCCAACGGACTATCATGCGCCTAAAACAAATATCGTATGCAAAAGTTACGACCCCGGGAAGTTGATGTACTAACTTACCCAAATGGGGCCCACATGACATTTGGCACTTCATATCCTAGGGTTAGGTTTTTGGATGTCTAGGGTTTAGGGAATTCCTTTTTATTGTAAAAAGGCCTTCAGAGCCTCATTGTAATCATCTTCTTGCGAATGCGAGTAGCCGTCACATCTTTTCTCAGAGATAAGCTGCCACCATTTTAGCGAATCTTGCACTCGGTATTTTTACAGTCTCTGTACATTTATTTCATTAATAGAAATCATGTATTACTGTATCTATGTGTTTATGGTTGCATCTTTGATACATTTCTGTTATATTATTGGATATCCGCAATATCTCTGTGCATTCCTTTATTATATCTCCGCTCTCATTTCGTGCTGAAAATAATCCGGATCAGTGGTATCAGAGCAGGTTGCTCTTGATCGTTTTTTTCAGTTCATGTCCCCGATGTAATATCCTTAGGCTGAACCCAATTGTAAATATAAATACAAATGTATGTAAGATGGTGAGTTGTTTGATATAATTTTGTATGCACATTTCATGGCATAGTGTGTACATGTACTGCGCAGTAAAATGAGGAAGTGTGCACATTCCAGGATACCGCGCGCAACATCTTAAGTGCATGCAATGTTGAGGCCAGGGAGCCTTTGTGTATATGACATGTTTTATAGGCTGGTGAGCTAGATATTATAAGCTAGGATGCTTATGTTTTGATTAGGCTGGAGAGCCTAGATGTTAAAGGCCAATGCGCCTATTTTTATATATGTCTCATGATTAATATAAAATACATCGTTGCGCGCAGATCGACCACGATAAAAGAGATGGGGGACTAAACTCCACTAGTTAGGGAAAGGGAGGGGCCTAAAATTTAAGGAAAATGGGCTAAGCTAGGGAGCTTAAGCCAAAAAGGAATATTATATTAATATTTCTTAAATCATAAAGTATGGATAATTATTTTATCCTGAGTTCTAAAGTTGGGGACAAGTGGGCCAAAGTAGCTCCCAACATGACAAGTGTCAATTTGGGGACATGCATACACATTGTTGGGACTTAGTTTATTTCCAATCATCTTTTCCATGATTCTTTCCATAACTCCTTCCATCCTTGAGTCATCCAGTCTATCATTCAGGAGCATGTACACACCCATTGAGCTATCCTTTGTATCTTTATGATTGTACCTTAACCCATATCCATAGCCATTTTTGGTGTTGGTGTAGCTGGTTAGCTGGGGAGCTGGACTAAAGAGGAGGGTTGTCAGGCCCGCCAACAATTCTCTGGGTGAGAGAATGGTTGGGGATTGATTTTCTGAAGGTGCTAAACTGCAGCTACAGTGCTCTAAGACTTCCTGTCCGACTTGTTGTTGAAGCCCGAAAAGGAAGTGGGGCAGCCGAAGGACTGTTGAGCAGAGAAGGGGCACACTTCCTGGGTGGGACAGTCATGTGGGGAATGAGGGACTGTAGGTTGTTAGATTGAGTTGGCACCTAAGAAAGAGTATTTCTTGTTGTCTATGAGCCTTTAGCCTGGTTAGGAATCCCTTTACCTGGGTGGAGTTTAGTCCCAGCTCGGGGTTGACTCACTGTTGAGAGTGATAAACAATGTGGTCTAAGGTTGGGAGGTTCGTCGAAGGTCTGCACACAATTGGTGACATTCTTGCCAAGATAAGTGCCAATTGTGTGATAAATTTACATGCTGCATTGTTATTTACGTGTTTATTTTTATGGGTATTTCTTGTATATGTTGCATGTATATGTTTACTGTTATTTCAGTGTGAATACGTGTATTTACATATGTATTTGTATGTTTACGTTTTATGTATAATGATTCTGCAAGAGGTCTATGTGTGTGTATTTTAATTGCATGCAGACCTTCAAAGAAAACTTTATGTGGCATAGCTCAATTGGATACTGGGTATGTTACAGTATGTTCCGCAGAGAGAACAGTAAGAGTTCTATGGCGTAGCGTGGCCTGGCATGGATGGTTGGGGACGTTACACCCGACGAGGTCCGAGTATAGCAAGTTGGGTCTCAATATTGCCTCTCTTGAAGACAATCGCTCTCGCACACCCAATAAACCCTCAATGATGGAAGAAAATAAAAACGACGGAGCAGACAATCCTATCAATTTGTTACTTGAGCAACCTCGCATGCGACAAAGAGACAAAATGATGGAGAATTTTTCCCACATCCTTCAACACCTCCCGGTAGCAGTAGGGACATCTTCATCAAGTGGCCACTTTGGATGCACCTCGCCTTTCAAGGTACAAATTAATTTTGATATTCCTGTATTTGAAGGACAGATAGATGCAGAAGCCCTAGAAAAATGGTTAACTCTGCTAGAAGGTTATTTCTCTGTTCACAATTTTTCCGACAGAGAAAAGATCACCTTTGCACTCCTTAAATCTCTCCCTCATGTCAAACATTGGTGAGAAACTTACTGGGAGCAAAGTTCCAAAGAGGAGTCTAGAATATATGGGGTCGAGCCCACTTGGGATTTGTTTTTGGATGCGGTAAAGGAACAATATTACCTTGTTGGCAACTATGAGGACCAATACATGAGATGGACCACACTGCGGCAAGAGAGGGGCCAAGCAGTTATAGAGTTCATCAATGTGTTCCATACTTTGCACACCCAAATGGGTATCAAAGACTCCGAACAACATTTGGTTCTGAAATACCATGGGGATCTACACAGATACATCCAAACTGAAATGGATTTTCCAGACATCTCATCACTCGGTGTTGCCTATCGATATGTTGTTAAAATCGAGCAGAAATTTAAGCACCAGAACAAAGAAGAGTTCGGGTCTGCAAATCTGAAACAACCAAAGTATGACAAAGACGGCCCTAACAAACAGTCTCTCGAAAACCATTCCAAGCCACAGGAAAAGAAGGGTCACGGGAAGACAAAGAAGGACATCGGAAAATGGTGTGATTTCCACAAAATCCCCTGGCACAACACCGATGAATGTCGCTCAAAACAGTCATTTGTGGTCGAGATCAAAGACAAGGAGCCTAACCCTGATTCAGAATTTGATTATGAAAATACTGGTAAAGGACAGATCATTGACGCAGACGCCACTGCTATTGTTACGACCGTAGAAATTCAACCAGTAGAACCAACAGATCCCGAAGAGAGGGAACACCTTTTTCATTCACAAATGTGGGTGAAGGGGACCCCGCTACATTTTATTGTTGATAGCGGAAGCCAGAAGAACCTCATCTCAGCAGAGGTCGTTAAACAGTTGGGATTGTCGACAACACCACACCCGCAACCATACAACATCGGGTGGCTTCGCCAAGGACGAGATCTTCGTGTCAGCCAATAGTGTCGATTGTCATATAGAATCCAACCCTTCAAGGATGAGGTATTATGTGATGTTTCCCCACTGGATGTATGTGATGTTCTCTTGGGCCAACCATATATGTGGAGACACCATGTTGTTTATGAGTCTCGACCCCGTAGTGTTATTGTTTCTCTAGGGGGTCATCTCTACAAAATACTAGAGGTAGTTTTGACTATTGCTCCACCTAAAAAGTGTCACAAGGTAGTATCTCATACTGCAAAATTCAGCTTCTTCACAATCTGTTCAAAAGGGAACAAAATGACACTGCAACCACTACAACCTCGCCCCAATCACCTTATATCCAATAGAAGCAGATCGACAAGGTTGCAGAAAAGCATAAAGATTCCTTCTACACACCATCCTCTCGTGTATCTCGACTTGTTGAACATCCTCAGCCTCAACAGGTTCGTGACAGACTTCCACAAACTGAGCAACGCGACGTCTCCAACAAGGAAAACAACTCACCAAGATGCAGATTCAACAAACGCTTTTCCCTCTCCCTCGAGCACTCAACGCAATGAATACCATTGCTTCCTAAGGAGGGAGGATTGATCCAGGTGGATATCGGTGGACACCCACCTTTTCCAACTAGCTCAAAACAGTTTTCTGGCAATTTTGACAATTTACTATTTTTAGCAGTTTTAACTTATGGGGCCATTTTGAGGGCCTAAATGAAGGTGTTTCGGGATAGATCTTCTCAATTATAGCTTAAGGCATGATTGATCCCCCAAAATGAATCTCCTTGACGATACCTTTCCAATGGGCTATCATGCACCTAAAACGGAGATCGTATGCAAAAGTTACGACCCCGAGAAATTGATGTACTAACTTACCCAAACAGGGCCCACATGACTTTTGGTGCTTCATCTCCTAGGGTTAGGTTTTTGGATGTCTAGGATTTTTTTCATTCCTATTTATTGTAAAAATGTCTTCAGAGCCTCATTGTAATCATCTTCTTGCGAATGCGAGTAGCCATCACATCTCTTCTCAGAGATAAGTTGCCACCATTCTAGCAAGTCTTTCACTCTGTATTTTTACAGTCTCTGTACATTTATTTCATTAATAGACATCGTGTATTATTGTATCTCTGTGTTTATGGTTGCATATCTGATACATTTATGTTATATTATTGGATATCCGCGATATCTTTGTGCATTCATTTATTATATCTTCTCTCTCATTTCGTGCCGAAAATAATCTGGATCAGTAACCTTCATAGAATAACTCCTAACAACACACTAGCAATTAGACCAACAAAAATCAAGACTCTGTCAATTCTCTGTCACTGAGAATTCTATCTTTAGATTTGATCTATAGGGCACAATTCAAGTCATAGTTCACCTTCTCTTCAACACCTCACTGCTCACTATTATTTTGATGACATGTTAGATTGGTCTGTTGGTAAGCTTTATGGTAAGTGCCAATCGACTTCATGTACATGGATGGTTACAACCAACCTATAGGTGAAGTTAATCAATAAATTTTTACTACAAGAACTTATCCCAATGTATACATCATTAACACGTCAACACTTCTTCTTTCTTGTGTCATATAGTTACATGACTGCAACAAGTTGAGTATTATAGAAGGACAAAGTTGAGTGCTTCAAATCTTTAGATTTCCCACAATCTTATAATAAAAGGCATAGATGCGAAAATATTGGCACTTGCATTTATGATTGGAATGAGTGCCTTTGGTTTATTCTTGCTAAACCTTGTTAAGGATATTATGGAGAAGTTTGGCATATGGTGCACACTGTCTAATATCATATTGTATGAGCATAAATTTGAATAACCACGTTGTTTGTTGCAATTGAAGAAGGGGAATTACAAATTCTCTTTAGAAATTCAATAAGAGCCAAGTCGACTTTCCCTTAGATAGACTTGTCCAATGATAAAGTAAAACGTTTTTCCCTTAGCATGTTGTCCAAAGACTAAGAACAATCACCTAGCAACCAATTTAAATTCCCAACAACCAATTCCAATGCCTAACAATTAATTTAAATGTTTATCAACCTATTCAATGCGCGGGGAGTAAGAGACAACTCACACAGACTGTGTTCAACCTATAAAGTCACTACACAACCATATGGGTGAGATAAAACAACAAGGGAGCAATCAGTGCACCCCAGGCATGAAATTACAATCTAGCAATGTCTAAGAATTCATAGGCATGTAAGAATTCAACCCAGGCAAGGAGAAAATTGGCCAACAATGCCTGGGAACACCCAAGCATGTAGGAAATCTCCCAAGGAATGAGAATTCCACCCAACAACTAGACCCAATAAATAATTTAAATGGCCATGCAATTAATTGATAGTCCAGGGAACAATGGGTGGCTCTCTCCAAGCGTGTACGGCCCATACAGCTGCATACGGCCTGTACAATGATGAAATTGGCCTTACCTCTACAAATTCTACCTCACTTCTACAAACTTGGCCAAGTAAAGTGGAATTGGCTCAGGTAAAGTGAATTGACTCGAAGAGGAAGAGTTACAACCCATTTGAGAGAGAAAAAAATGCCCAACAACCAAATAAACCAATTTATACACTCTCTAAGCTATTGCAACAACTATGGAATGGAAGCCATTGATCTCATAATTCAAAGTGAATTGGATGGTGGTAATTTTGGAGTTGTTGTGGTTCTTCATTTCCATAAGAATTCAATTACTAGCAACAATTTAAACTAGAACTAAGCAAGTACACAACTATTAATCAACCACAGACAATTAGCTATGATCTACACATTTATATAGATGAATTCCACATAACAACAAATATATCCTCGAATGGATGATCAATCTATTCATCTTAGCAATTTATGGTACAATGCTTTCATGGCATTCTATGCCTCTTTCTCTCCTGGCCAAAAGACCCTTTGGGAGTGAAAATCCAAGAGGAAATAGGGAGATTTGAGGAGTAGGGGGAAGGCCAACAACCATGCCCCTTCAATTCTCATTCCTCAACTTTCTCTCCTTTTCATTTATTTTTTATCTCTCACTTTTATCTTATTCATATTTACATTTACTCAATTTTTCAATATTTACTAAATAATCTTTATTTGTTGAAATGCATTATAAGTATTGACTCTTACACCCATTCGTTAATTCGAATCCATTTTTAGATCATTGATATATAATCATACAAGCTTTAAAAACATGGAATAAGCACCGCACACTCTAATCTTACTTACATTTTAATAAATAAATAAATAAACAACTAAACTTTGATTAAATGTTTACCATACATGAAACTATTTATTTTTAAAATTAAAGGGCAATTCAACTCTAAAGTAAATAAAATGACAAATAAAAAAAACTTGTAAATCTTAATATAAGCTATGAACATGGCCAAAGAATTGGGAAAGTGTATCCACATCTAATGCCATGGTGATATCATATGATCTTGTGGAAAGGAGGTTCATAACAAAGAGCCATCCTCCATAATAACTAGCAATCTAAATATTAATCACAAATTTTTTTTAATGCATCTCGTTTTATATGAAATAATAATATATTAAAGTTGTATAAGTAAAATCACAATAATTTTTTGTATTAAACAAGTTTTAAAACTTTATATATTAATATTATAATTTATTTATTTTATTATTAATAATAATTATGTAATTATAAATACATGATAAAGGAATTTAAATTTTAAAAATTATAGTTATTTAAATTAACATATTAAAAATATTAATTTTAACAAACAAAATAAATATTATGTGGAAAAATTGTATGGTCATTATATTTATGTATATCAAAATAATATTTTTTTTCTCAAAAAATCTCAATTCTCATTCATCTACATATTAATAAAATGTTGTTATTTTGCTAACAATTTCATAGATTTTCTTTCTCTTTTTTAGTTTGATGGATGGAGGATGATAGCAATCACTATTGAAAATATTGGTTGGCATCCCCAACTGACTAAATGGAATTTGATCTTAAAACCTTAGAGACCTTTCATAGAAGTGCATCTATCCATAGAGCTAACCCTTGGGGCTAGTCCACACACACACACACAATGAACCTCATGGGGAAATCCAAGGGATGCTTAATTACATTAAGTGACAACATCCCTAGTAAACCCTAGTAAACCCGTCGACCTAGACTAGTGCACCTCATACATGGGGATTTGAATTGGGCACATGTCAACATGAAACTAGTCAAATGCCCAACAACATTGGAAGCAACTAGTTGAGCTAACCCATTGGGCTTCAAAATGTTTGGAAACATCTCTTCCCACCCTCAAGCACCTAAGCGAGAGAGACATTCTTACTGCCTCTCCAACCCCAATCAACCCACAAAAGGAAAAAATGTCACCAACAAGTTTTGAACCCAAGTGGGGAGGATAACAACTTCTCCTCTTAACCACCCAACCTAGACCTAATTGACACATACACACAACACACTTGCACAGTGTGGGTTAGCTAAATCGATTTGAAGACTATTTCAAGGTGGAGTTCACCATGAGGTCTCTAACTGTAGTTCCAATGGAGTTCGAGTTTGATTAACTCTTGCTAAATTATCAATTAATGTTGTGGATGATGGTTAAATCACCCTCTATCTAAATATTCCAAAAAAAAAATATCTTACATATCTCTTCAATATAAAAATAAAAATAAAACATCTAGGTGTGTTAGAAATATACAAAACTTCAATCATGTGTCAATAGATATTGTCCACCCCTCACGTAATTCAATAGTTCAATAATGTGTACATGGGTATTGTTTCACACTTGCCAATTGGGTTTAGCTCAGGTGGTTGGGAGGAATGATTGTTAACCTCCCCACCCAGGTTCAATTCCTACATGTAACATGTTGAGTTCTTAATGAGTATCTTGTTATAATGGCTTCAAGCCTTGTTGTTGACTAACATTGTGCCCTAAATATTTTAGGGTATGGTTTATTTAATTTTACTTTTCTTTTTTATTAAGTTTTTGTTACTCTTTATAAAGTGGAAAAACCTACCATAACTCAGTTGTTAATTGACACTTCGCTGGGATCTTGTGCCAAATACATCTAGATCTTAAATCGTTAACATGTTTCATTATATTTAAGAAAGACAATCTCTTAACAAATTAAAAGAAATTGTAAATCTTACTCCAAGACCAACTTCTTTTACTTGTCAATAAATATGTGAAAAACTTCTAATTTATAATACACCACATTTACTAAAACAATATGAAGATCATCATTAACAAACTTTACATTGAACACAATTACTTCCCCTTGAAAAGAAGTAAGCATGCATATGTATTCATAAAAGATGACATGCATTATATATCTATCTATCTATATAACACTGGAAATTTTAAGTAAAAAGGTTAAAGTCAAGGCTTACAACTGTAAAGATATACAAAATAGGTTGTCTACCATGGTGATGTGATGTTGTTCATAGAGCCTGATAAATTCTTTTGAATCAACCAGATATAAGGCCATGCAAAACTTAAAACAAAGTCCAAAAGGGGGAATATGTTGTGGTGCCAAACATAAACAATTATTGCTAGGTTCAAAAGTTAAACTATACATAACATATCTACTCAAAAATTAGAGATGAAATGTGACTTTCAGGATCCTGTTGTCCCCATCATTCTTCTCCTTTAGTCTGATAGGTTTGTGTAGGTTCCTTAGTTGTTGGTTAACGTTTGTGTACGAGAATGGAAGACAACATGAATATTCAAGGGAGTAGTATTTAACGTCATGTGCTTTATAATTAAAGTGGAATCTCCCAACACTGTGAGTTTTTTAATCTACATAGAGGTAGTCTCTTTAAGTCCTTGCAATAGGATATATGCTTCTTCCTTATTGTTGGTCGTGATCCTAAGACTCCATTCATAAGTATAAGTTATTACTCTCCTAAAACTATAGATTGCCCCTGCAAAAATTTATACATTATATTAGTATAAAAATTAAAATGTTATATATATATATATATATATATATGAATGAGATATAATTATTTAAAATTTGTATTCTTCTTTAAAGTATCTAATATATGGATAGAGGATGGTTGAATCGTCAATTTAATTAAATTTATGATTAATAACTTTATCTAATTCAATCAATTAAACCAATCTTTAAATATTTAAATCAAGTACACATTCAATTACGACAATTTAATATATATTTTTTAACAAATTAAATATAATCATGTATACATTCAATTAAGACAATTTAATATAATTTTTTAACAAATTAAATATAAATATTTATGTTGCATTAGTTTTCTAAATGTGGAAACGTTGAGAACAGAGATATGAGTGTCTGAACAAATAGAAGTTTTCCTTAAATTTACAAGAAACTTGAATTTGGGAGCGGCAATAATATATATTAAAAAAATATAAAAAATATTTTAGATTACAATGATACTTTAGATTATAATGTATAGAGATATTGATACATTTTAAATTTTGTTTCAATAAAATTGAAGTTGAATCGACAATGCTTCTCCTATTGCAACAACTACAATATTAAAATTATTAATTTAATTTGTGCTAATAATTATATGAATATATTTAACAGGATAATGAAACTTTAATATCCATAAATATTTCATTAAAAAATGAGAAACAAAATTGAAAATACATATATACAATTTTAACATCTTTTTAAAATTAAACTTTACATATATAAACTTTAAATATCTTTGTAAATTTGAAGCATTATTCGTTTTTTTTATTGAAAAAAACAAAATAGTACTACTCTTCTAATATGAAAATACAATAAAAGTCAATGATATGGTTGGTTGATATCAACTACAGATTGGAGCAAATACTTTTGGTGGATAGGGTATTGATTTATTCAGTGTTGGAATCCCACCCGATACTTCCCCACTTCGTGGATGATATGGGATGCTAAACCGCTATACTTCCCCACTTCATGGATGATACGGGATGCTAAACCGCGACACAAGGCTCGAGTGTGCGCACCTCTGTGCTTTCCCATGGGACTTTCATGTTTAGTTTGGGCTTGAAAGAAAACATAAATGCATTAAAAGTTTTTCATATCCACAACTATAAAGTGAGTATTATTAAGTTTTTTTATTTTACTAATTTTTGAAATAATATTTACCTATAGTTTAGCCTTAGTTTTATAGTGATATTTTGAATAAATATAATGAAAATATTTGTAAGAAATTATGTATTTGTAATAAAGGAATAAATATATTTACATTTTAATTTAATATAATTCTAATTTAAAGCTCTTCTTTTAGGACACAAGGTCCCATTCTTTTGATGTTGAAGCTCCCAAAACACTCCCAAGTTCCCAAAAGAGTTTCCAAACAATTGGAGACGTTCTCAAACTCCCTGAATTTAGAGAGCTTGAAAACTAAATGTTGAAAATACAGTAAGTAGTTCCCATACAACTATGATATATATATATAAACTCCAACAATTGCATACATATATAAATTAAATAATTCATTATATTAAAAAAACATAATATAAGATTAAACACATAAAATTGCTACTTAATTAATTATACACACATGCTCTAATTAAAATTAGAAAATGCAATGCTAACTTACATGTATAGGAAAACGTTTCATGTAAATAAAACTACAATAGCGCTAATATATTTGCATTTTATCCTTATAACATTGTAATCGAATTCATTGGATCAATGGTTTTGGACTTCATCCATGATTACAAGGAAGGGAAGGTTTGGTTTATGATGTGATATATTATTTTATTTTTTAATAATATTATGTTTATAATAATTTGATAGAGATAATTATAGTATGATTTAAAATTACTTTTAGGAGTTTTTTTAAATGTGAAAATACAAGAAAGATTGAAAATATATTCTATATAAAACATTAATGATTTGATTATTTTAGGTGATCTTTTTTTGTTGGCAGGTAAAGTCTTAAAATTGTATTAACACAAACTAAACCAATAAACCTAAATATTATAAAAATATATATATATATATATATTTGACATTAATGTATATATTTTTCTAATATCATAAATACAAACAAGGGGTTTCATATATTAATTTGGTGTAAAAATAGATTATTATTATTATTATTATTATAAATAAATTTAATCACATTTTATTAAAATAAATATATGATTAGTTCACGTTGCATGTTTGGGACTATAGCAATCGATTTTGTTGTTCGGTTGACCAAAAATTTCATGTATTTTTTTCCATAGTTTAACTTTGTTGCAAGCAATCAATTTTTTCGGTGACTTCTTATTGATCCTTCAAAACAACATCTTATTGTTGGGTAGGCCGTGATATTTTAATAAGCAATTTGAGTGTATTTTATTTACTAAGTGTTAGTTGTCCTTATCTATAATTAACTTTTATTAAATTAATAAATAATTATTAATCTTTTCATTATTTGTATAGGGCGCAAGGATATACTTGTGCGGAGGTGCAGAAGCTATATGTATATTCACTATATGTCTATGTTGAAGATGTATTTTATTTACTAAGTGTTTGATGTGTGGGGATACTCCGCACACATATAACTTATGCACCTCCTCATATATCGCATAACGAATTTAGTAAATAAAACACATAAAATACATAAAAAAATTAATATAGTCCTATACAAATAATTAAAAAATTAATAATTATTTATTAATTTAATAAAAAATAATTATATATTTAATAAAAGTTAATTATATATTTTCATCACATAGTCTGCACACATATAGTTTCAACACCTCCACATATGTATATGTCCACAACGAACACTTGCTAAATCTGTGCTGAAGATGCATTTTATTTACTAAATGTTCGTTGTGCGAGGATAGTCACATGTATATCCAACACATCAAACTTAATAAATAAAATACATAACAAATAATTAAAAGATTAATAATTATTTATTGATTTAATAAAAGTTAATTATACATCTTCAACTCACAGGTATTTTATTTACTAAGTGTTCATTTTGAGGGGCACACATATACATTTCACAACTTCGCACAGGTATATCCACGGACAGTGAACACTTAGTAAATTTGTGCCTATATCCCTGCACAACTAACACTTTGTAAATAAAATATATGTGTCAAGGTGTGGAAGTTATATGTGTGCAGAATATATGTCTCTGTTGAAGATGTATAATTAACTTTTATTAAATTAATAAATAATTATTAATCTTTTAATTATTTTTATAGGACTATATTAAAATTTTCATTTATTTTATGTATTTTGTTTACTAAGTTCATTGTGTGGGGATATGTGCAAAAATGTATTTTATTTACTATACTTGTGCGAATGTGCAAAATATATATGTGTATGTCTCTGTTGAAGATGTATTTTATTTACTAAGTGTTCTCTTTGATGGGATATACTTGTGCTGAGGTGAGGAAACTATATCTATGCAGACTATATGTCTATGTTGAAGATGTATAATTAAATTTTATTAAATTAATAGTTAAATTTTATTTTTAATATATGTATATACATAAAAAGTATTTTGTTAAACATATGCACATGCATAACAATATTATATTAGTGATAACATTGATAGCTATTAGTCTAAGTGTTAGTTGTGCTGGGATATACCTATGAGGAGGTGCATAAGCTATATGTGTGTGAACACTTTGCATTGGTTCATGTCCATCCTAACCTCCAAACATTTTACATTGCTTCCCGCATATGCTAACCTCTTATTAAAGAGTTTACTTATTTACATTGCTTATAGCATATGCTAACCTCTATGTTGAACACTTCACTTATTTACTATGTTTTACTCCACATTAAATACTTTACCTTTTTGTTTTTACAAATTTTTATACTAAATGTTTTTACAAAAATTATCTTTCTTAATTTTACCATAATAAGAAAATTATACCACTTCATGGTTACACAAAAAAGACATACATTTTGAGCTCAATAAATAAAATAATTATTACCGTAATAACAATAAGAAAATTGAACCACCTTCATGATAATAGATAAGGACATGTTATGAGTTCCACAATCATGTAATATGTTTTTTCAAAGATGGGTTGCTCATGAGTATTTTTTCAAGTGAATTTCAACACATCAGCCTTTATTCTCATATTTTGTCATGTGGATTTCAAGGTATTAGATTGGACCACCTTCATGATGGTAGGCAAGGGCATACTTTATGTTCCATAAACATGCCCATTTTTTTCACATGGGGTGCTCATGTTTTTTCCTGAGTATGTGAATTTGAAGTCTCAAGGTATTTTATATTTGGATATCAATTTTAATGAAAGGTAACATTACATTTTTATTTTCAAAATCTAAAATGTTAAGTCTTTTGATTTTTTAGTTTGGAGTTGCATCTCTCATAAAATCTCACAAACACAAATAGGAAAAGGGAGAAAATGTCTTATAAGTTAAAATCCAAGAAGGAATTTATGGAAGCACATTCTAGAGTTACATCATCATTTTAGAGTTCGCTCAACTTCACTTTATGTTATACATCGCCATTTTAGAGTAGGCTCAACTTCATCTTATGTTATAAAATATTTATGATATATGTATTTTATTTGACAAGTAAATTACAGATGAATATTTCACGTATAATTATACACAGTCTTGTTACATTAAACTTAATAAATCAACTTGTCCATAGCTTTATAAAAGTAAATTGATACATTTTTATTGACAATTTGCATGAATTTGTTGCTTATTAATATACTCATATAAATTTAGTTTTTGAAAAAATAAAATATATTTTGAAAGATTTTTATTAACAATTTGCATGAATTTTTTATTGATATATTGATATAAGTTTAATTTTTGAAAAAATAAAATAAAATATATTTGGAAAGGCTTATTGTATGTGAAATATGGCATTTCTTAAAAATGTAAATATAAGTTGACATATAAATTTAAGTTCACACTTGTATTAAGGATTATATATAGATTATTTTCATGTAATGTTAATTATATATGGGGTGGTTTGATTGGGTTTTATTGCTGGGATGTTAAAGGGTTTGGATGGAGTGCTTAGTGTTTAGTTGTGCATTGTGAAAAGGCATTGATTGAGCTCTTGATCAACTTTCTCATGTTGAGTTCATGTTTGCATTTTTAACTGCCGAATTTATAGTTCTCTATGCAGAATCTACTTTGAATTATGTTGCATCTTGTTCGTACTCAGTTTGATTGGTCTCATCTATTGCAGAGATTATTTATGAATATATACAACATCGATCGTTCTTACCCTATAGCATATCTCGCTAATTGTTTTTAACTTGAAATTAGAATAATGAAAACCTTTTGTGCTACAATTATGATGCTAATTCCAATTAATTTTTATACATGGCATTTTTCCATTACTTATAAATGTTCACAACCCTCCACTACCTAATTCTAGTTATCCTTGATTTATTTATTTTGTGTGTGAAAGACAAAGAACAATGTTGGATAACAATGACTCAAAAATGTTCTACAAATCTTTATACAAATTCAAAAATAATGGCTCGTGAAAAGCACTTATGCATAGAGCATATGTGCATTCATGTCCTCTTTGTCTATGCATAGAGCATATGTGCACTCATGTCCTCTTTGTCAAATTGTGAGCACACTTTTTGAGACAACTCAAATAATGGCTCGTGAAAAGCACTTATGCATAGAGCATATGTGCACTCATGTCCTCTTTGTCAAATTGTGAGCACACTTTTTGAGACAACTCACTTGGTTACATGATGTTGAATTGAATACTTAAATTGTGGAGGTAATATCTCACGAGAAACCTCTAAGTACTTTCTCACTTCATGGATGGTAAACGAGGTAAATTGTCAGCCCTAATGTCTATGATAGGCCTAACCTCAAGGGGGAACAAGAGATTTGAACATGTGACCTCCTCCATTGAGGATAACTTCAAGTCTCACTCAAAACCACTTGAACTAACCCTTGGAGCTATTTTTAACCAAAAATATAACATGTACTATAGTAAATTTTTAATCAAACTATGTTCACAATTAATTAGTTTTCATTTAATTTTTTCATATTACAATATTTATACTAAGTTTTTAGAAAACCATCCTTAAATCTTTGTTCATACTTAAAAATAATAAAGCATAAAATTATAATTTTTCAATATTTAAAATAATTATTTACTTGCCTTGGATACTTAAAAGTGCATGTTCAATTAAAATCAGTTCTCATGGATGTGGTAGTCCTCTCATTTTTTCCACAACCACCTGTTTAGATTTTTCGGTGATTGTGAACACCATAAAAGAGGGTGGCAATGGGATCATGGTAACTTGGCAAATCCTCCAGTCTTGGTGGCACCTTGCTTTCAATTAATAAATTTCCTTGGGCAAAACAATAATTTTATGAATTCCCTTGTTTATGTTGTATGGGAGAGGAATTGTTTATGTTGTATGGGAGAGGAACAGTAATGTTAATGCCAATAATAATTCCAGAGACGTAGACCATAATCCTACTAGATGAGCTATGAACAATGAAGAGGATCGATGCAAGTGCACTAGGTTCTCTTATCGGTGTTCATTTTGGTCTTTCTCTATGAATCCACATTCACAACGTGGTGACAATGATTCCCATTGAAGAATAGCATTATATATCATACATTATTAACATGGTGAGAATGTTTTCCATTTGACAATAGCATTAAATATCATACATTACTAGTGTATTAGACATTCAAGGATAGAAGTGTCCTTGGAAGGAGCTTGAGCTTTAAAAAACAAAGCCTGTCACGTTTTCAAATTGTGTATTTCACCTTCATTTCTTTTAAACTTTTAGAGACTTGATTACACAACTTGCATTTTCCTTGATTTCTTTAATTTTGGTTCTTTTTATTCGGTTGAATTTGAATGTTTTTTCTAAAAAAATTTACCGCTTCATTTTGGTGTTTGAGATCATAGTGCAATACAAAATACAATAACATATGTTGCTCTTATAACTATATTTGGTCATCCTTTACTATTGATACTTTGTTTGGCCATTTATATATGATCCCTTCATCAATCTCCATTTCTTTTATATATTTTTTTAGTTCATAACTTAATGCTCATGACATTCTTTCTTACAATTCATGAGTTGCTTGTGATTTACCTTCATGCAACCTGTGAGCACCTCCAAAATGGTCCAAAAAATAATAAATGCAAAAAATGTGTGATCCTAAGCGATGATCATGGATTCCATACACATGTACACTCTTGATCTTAAGCTCAAACGACCTGAACCACTTTCTCATGGTAGAAATAAGAGTCATATGTTGGGAGAAAGGTCAATGACTAATCAGAGCACATACATGTTGGATAATTATCTAGAGGATCATTTTCCTAGGATTTTATAGTTTCTTTACCATCAAAACCCTCTAGTTCAAATTGCATTATATGGTTTTGAGTTGGGTTTAAACTCTCCCTAAGTTTCCCTTCCAAAGTAAAATTAGGACTTATTGTTGGAGTTGAGGTTGATAAGTGGTTCAGGCTAGAGGAACCCAGACTTAAGTAACAAAGGTGCCAACAACGAAAAATCAAGTATACTTTCTTATTGTTGTTTTCATTTGAAAAATACACAAAGATCTCTCTTCACCCTACCCCTCCCCACCCCAACATAGGGTTAAGAACATGTGTTTCCTCCTAAGAGGTCACAAGTTCAAATCCAGAGGGGGGTAGGGTATGTATACCTCTATGGAATTTACCAATCATATCGTTGGGTGAAGGGGGTCCCTTGTCCCACAAACAAGGGGGTCTCATACACCAATTTGGTGTATATCTTGGTTGTGACCTTAAAATTAGATTATTATTATTACTATTATTGTTGTTATTGTTATTGTTATTGTTATTGTTATTAATGATTTGTGGTTGAATTGAATTGATTTACTTGATGTAAATTATGGTTTACTTGTTGTAAGTTTATATTACTTACATGTTTGATCGAATTAAGGAGGGTTTATCTCTTATTTTGTGTGCAATTCTAGAGCAACATATGATGTTGGAGGGTTGAAGTTTGGATTGTTCATAGAGATCAAGAGGATTCATTAAACAATCCCAAGTACTTTATTTCATTTCATGATTCTGGAAATGGATTGAGTTAGCTTTGATTACTTTGTCAGTGAGATAACCCTACTCACTAGGGACATTTTGTTAAGTGCCTGAATAGATCTGCAAATATAAGATAGAATAATAACCCAAATCAATCACCATAACACTTAACACAAGAAATATAGAAAACCCTTGAGGTAGGGGAACACCACATATTAATCCTTAGAGAAGGATAACACTCCTCAAGCAATGCTTGATACATTCACAATTTTCTTCATTGTGCTTCAATACATTGCTTACACTTCTTTATATAACACTCTCTATCTCTTAGGAACCTTCTAGAGAGACTTCTCACATTTATTATATCTAACTACCATAATGGGTCTTATTTAATAATATAGTGGACCTAGTCCACTTACATTGAATGACTTCCACTAATAATACATAACCACATTACCATTGGGCACCTCCCTAGGTACCCCATATTACCTCCCTAGGTATACTACATTCCATCCCCCTTCACATGTTTTTTTTCTCGAAACACGTGAGGAAACCATACAATATGACCAACTAAGAAATGTAGCCAACTAGTACCAAGTATGACCATCCATCCATCCTAATGGAAGCAAAACATGATATCCAACTGTTACCTTGCCACCTTGATCTTGCTTCGCATCGTGTCAGGGTTGTCATGGGATGGTTTCTCTAGCCTGATGTCTTCTTGCAGTGTTAGTAGTCCTCCATGCACCTCTTGATCGATTTCCTTTACGGTTCCTTACTGGTGCATACATGTGTTGATTCCCATGCCCTTGCCTTGATGACTATTGTTTCTCTATATGGTGTGGATGGTGATATACAACAACTGTAGGAATCTATTCTTTTTTATTCAAATATGCAAAACATTGTGACTTTGAGTCAATGACCTCCTTAGCTTCATTATTGTGTCCTTCCTGTTTTGCTTCATCTCCTTATGCAGACTCTTCCTCTGATTCAACTTCGGACTCGGTAATAACTTCTTTGCTGGCCTCCATGGGCCCATCTTTTTTACTAAGAGACACATTCTGCAATTTGATTTTCTTTTTCTTATACCACAACTTCAAAAACTTATTTTGCACATTAATATTAATGGAACACATTGATTTTATCCAAGGATATCTCAAAACAATATCCACATCATCCATATCCATAGCATAAAAATATAAATGCAACACATATTTATCCATGGTAATCTGCAAATCTTTATAGACTTGAATATTTTTACCCTCAACATGTGTGCGTTGAATATTCTTTATAGGAACTTGCATTCTATTAACCAACTAAACATTAATAAAATTATGCATGCAACTAGGGTTAATAGAAACAATGATATTTTTTTATGAATACATCCACGAATCTATAATATAGAGTTGCCACATGAAAATAAACCCTTGGTGCCCTTTGTATCATGTTTTTAAACATGAGACCACCTATCAAAAAATACTTTTTCAAATTCTTCATCAGAAATCCCCCTCATCTTGACCTGGTCAAATGATTGCCATCATGTGTCAGCATCTTCTCTAAGATAAAAATATAAAGAAAATATCCACTTTTCTTTCCATTCTGACTTGTGG
>ML781817.1:62838-96524 GCA_009831015.1 Picea engelmannii
CTTGTCCATAACCCAAAAATAAAACTAGTGTTTTTTGTAAATAACTCACAGTGTAAATCTCATGGCTTTCTCTGGTTAAAAAAATAAAAATAAAAAAACTGAAAATTTGTTGAATTTAAAATGATGATCACCTCACTTCCCGGACTCCGTTTAAGATGATTTTTTTTTTTTGAAATTGTGTATTTTTCTGAGAGGAATTCAAATATCCAATTATATTCTACAAATTATGAGAAAAAATCTTCTGAATTGAGTCTGAAGTGCGCCACCACATTTTTTCCTTTTAAAAAAATCTGCAAAATGAACAAAAAATGCATTCCCTTATTTGGCCAAGGAAAGTGCTCTGATACCAATTGTTAAGTACCTGAATAGATTTGCAAATAGAAGATATAATAATAACCCAAATAATTCACCATAACACTGAACACAAGAAATAGAGAAATCCCTTGAGGTAGAGTAACACCATATATTAATCTTTAGGGAAGGATAGCACTCTTCAAGCAATGTTTGATACATTAACAATATTCTTCATTGTGCTTCAATGCATTGCTTGCACTTCTTTATATAGCACTCTCTATCTTCTAGGAACCTTCTAGAGAGCCTTCTCACATTTATTACACCTAACTACCATAATGGGTCTTCTTTAATAATATAGTGGACATAGTCCACCTTACATTGAATGGCTTCCACTAATAATACATAATCACATTCCCATTGGGTACCTCCTTATGTACCCCGTATTACCTCCCTAGGTGTAGTGAGTGGACTAGGTCCACTATATTGTTAAATAAGACACATTATGATGGTTAGATATAATAAATGTGAGAAGACTCTCTAAAAGGTTCCTAGGAGATAGAGAGTGCTATATAAATAAGTCTAAGAAATGTATTGAAGCACAGTGAAAAATATTGTGAATGTATCAAACATTGCTTGGAGAGTGTTATCCTTCCCTAAGGATTAATATATGGTGTTACCCTACCTCAAGGGTTTTTTCTATTTATTGTGTTCAGTGTTATGGTGAATGATTTGGGTTATTATTCTATCTTATATTTTTAGATATATTCAGGTACTTAACAACTGGTATCAGAGCACTTTCTTCGTCCACAACAAATGGACAATTTTTTTTTTCAATTTTTGCATATTTTTCAGAGGAGAAAAAAGAGGGCTATGAAATTCTGAACACTTTATGTATATTTCAGTGAAAATTTTGTAGAAATTGGTTGTAGATATGAGTTCCTCTCAGAAAAATACCCAATTTCAAAAAAATCATCCAAAACAGAGTCCGGGAAGTAAAGTTATCAACATTTTAAAATATTGTATTTCAGGGGTTTTCCGCGGACGACTGTGCGATTTTTTATTATTTCTATAGTAGCCGGAGCCGAATTTGTCAAAACAAATTATATATATGAGTTCCTCTTTCAAAAATAGTTGATTTCAAAAACAAATACCCAAATTAGAGCTCCATAAGTGAAGATATCATTGATTTAAAATCAACCATTTTTTAGGGTCTTTATGACAGCGGCAGGACTACAGAGATTATCACTTCTCAAAGGGTGCTCAGATTTCTACCATATTAGAACCCTTGGATAGATCATTTTAAGAGCTTTGTTTCAGTATATTATATGTAGTGTTTTTGATGGATTATCACTCTCAGCTCATGGAATTTCTATGAAAGGTTGAAGTCCTCAAAGCCAATATGCATGACCATTTGTAAGGCATCATGGATGCTCTACACGACCCCAGTGATAGTTTTCACAATATTCAAAGGTCCTTGGATCACCTACAGGATATAGTTAATAACCCAAATCATTCACCATAACACTGAACGCAAGAAATAGAAAAAGACCCTTAGGTATGGTAACACCATATATTAATTCTTAAGAAAGGATAACACTCCTCAAACAATGCTTGATACATTCGCAATATTCTTCATTGTGCTTCAATATGTTGCTTACAGTTCTTTATATAGCACTCTCTATCTCCTAGGAACCTTCTAGAGAGGCTTCTCACATTTATTATATCTCACTACCATAATGGGTCTTATTTAATAATATAATGGACCTAGTCCACCCTACATTGAATGACTTCCACTAATAATACATAACCACATTCCCATTGGGTACCTCCCTAGGTATACTACACATTTCCCTACAACAATTACCCATTACACAAAAGGAGATATCGAGTGTTCAAGAAATGATAACATTGGACCAATTGTCTCGCATCTGTAAAGATTATCCCCAATTGATACACAAGATTTCAGAACAATACAAATTAAAGATAAATAACATCAATAAATATGGATGATTTTACAATCAATGGAGATATGATTACTTGATTTGTTTATTGAGCTTGTTCAACCTTCTCCTCACTATATTTCTTTATCTAACTAGAATCAAAGGCAATTTACATAGAGATAATTTGATTATTGATTTTGATGACATGGTGATAGATTTAAAGTACGTTGGGTTTACATGATAAAAGGCTAGGCAATAATACACTAGAAATTCTATTCTCGTGGTTCTTCATTTGCGTCCACTAGCGATTCTAACAAAGACAATAAGGAAGGAGATGGCACCAAGTGAGGTAGTTCGGGAGTCCATGCTAGTAGATGAACCAATAGTATTTAACCATGTACTTAAGGAACCAAGGCACCTAAACTCAAAGAAATGCAATTGTAACTCCAATTGTAAGTTTTGTAATTGGTATTGTCAACCTTTGTTCTATTGTTGGATCCTTATCTAGATCAATTTAAAATGAATCAGAGCAGATTCTATTATATCTAAAGGGGCATGAAGAACCTAATATGTTGGTCAATTATGACAAGAGTAACCTTGGGTAAAGTCAAAGCATGTAAAACCAAACATTACCATGTGATAGTACTTGTATTCAGTTGTAGGTGCTGGTTTGGTTATGGGATGGAAGATGACACCAAAAATCATGTACAAGGTGGTTAATGATTGTGGCTCTAAACAAAGAAGATGTAGGTGGAAAGAAAGGTAGGAATAAGTGGCACCATCCAACACATAATCGATGACAAAACTATTCAATTAGTCGGCAAGCATAGCAAGCAATGAAGATTGGGTATCTCCCTAGGTACCCCATATTACCTCCCTAGGTATACTACTAATGTAGTGTAGCTGGAGAGGTAGTTGGGGGGAGGGTGAGGGCCCATAGTGATAATAATGGAGTCCATTCAATGTAAGGTGGACTAGGTCCACTATATTATTAAATAAGGCCCACCATGGTAGTTAGCTATATTAGTATAAACATAATAAATGTAAGAGGACTTACTAGAAGGTTCCTCCTCTAGAATTTTCTTAGGTTGTTGGTAGCACTATATAAATGGGTTCAAGCAATATAATGGGGTGTGAAGAAGAAGTATTGTATTTGGAGCGTGTAGCTCATTGGGACGTTGCCCCCTCGAAGAGACAAGTGAACAAGAGATGATCTTTTCCATAATAGGATCCATTGTATGGTGTTGCCCTACCTCAAGGGTTTTCATAATAATAAAGTGTGGTTCTTATATACTTCTCTCTGAATATTTACGGTGTTTCTATATTCAAGTCTTTGGTACTCAACAATTGGTATCAAAGAACTTTCTTCAGCCACAAAAAGGGGTAAATAATTTTTTTTCTCTATTTTTGCATTTTTTTCAAGAAAATAAAAGAGGGTTGTGACACTCTGGACAAATTTTATAGTTTTCTATGTGGAATTTACATAAAATGGTTGTATATCTGAGTTCATCTTAGAAAAACAATCAATTTAAAAAAAAAAAAACATCATCCGAAATGGAGTCTGGAAAGCGAAGATATCATCATTTTAAAATATGTTCATTTTTCAGGGTTTTGCCACGAATGACTGTGAGATTTTGTGGGTTTTATAGCACATGGGCCCAATTTTTCCCAAAACAATTATAGATCTAAGTTTCTCTCGCGATTTTACCCAATTTAAAAAAAAAAAACATCTGAATCAGAGCTCTGAAAGTGAAGATATCATTGATTTAAAATCAATCATTTTTTGGGGTTTTCGTGACTTTAGCGGGACTGCAGAGCTCATAACTTTTGACAAGGTGCTCAGATCAGTGCCATTGGATAGTGCATTTTACAAGTTTTATTTTGGTATATTATATGTGGTGTTTCCAATCACTACTCCCTTTCAACTCCTCATGGAACTTCAACGACAGTTGGCAGACATCAAGACAACATTTCAAGAGTTCAAAGTTGAAAGTCAAAATATTTGGGAGATATATATTATGGAGACCATATACAATTACATCACAAATGAATATACTCAAGACAAATATGTTTGGTATGATAATGAGGATTAATGTGATGATTGGTATACAGATAGTTGTCATTTATGGGATGACGACCACTTTCATGTTTTGTATGATGAATCTACTCCACCTTATATAGAGAACATCAATGTGACAAATATGGAGCCAGTTATGACTACCAGTGTCCAATTTGCCTATTCTACAGTGGTATTGTTCCTTCCATATTCAGCTTTGATCATTTCCAACTAGTTGGACGGATCTACATATTTGGATCCACATGATCGGTGTAGATATTTGGAGCATCATTTTTAGATTATTCATGAGTTCTGATATCTTCAGGGTGGAGTTCACATGAGCACTTGGACATGCAACCCAGTTGTACACTGGCAGTTGTACTACTTCATCATGGTGGCTCACATTTCTACATGGGACCCTGGTTTTTCAATCTACTTCAACACTATGGTACACACTTATCCATGGGACCCTGGTATATGGTTGTACACCCTCATAACAATCATCAAGGACAACATTTTAATAAGGGGGATGGAATGTAGTATAGCTAGAGAGGTAGTGGGGGTCCCAGAGGACCCATAGTGATAATAGTGGAGGCCATTCAATGTAAGGTGGACTAGGTCCACTATATTATTAAATAAGACCCACTATGGTAGATAACTATATTTGTATAAACATAATAAATGTAAGAGGACTTGCTATAAGGTTCCTCCTATAGAATGTTCTTAGGTGGTTGGTAGCACTATATAAATGGGTTCAAGCAATGTAATGGGGTGTGAAGAACAAGTATTGTATTTGGAGCGTGCATCTCATTAGGAGGTTGCCCCATTGAAGAGGCAAGTGAATAGGAGAGGATCCCTTCCATAATAGGATCCATCATATGGTGTTGCCATACCTCAAGGGTTTTCATAATAATAAAGTGTGGTTATTATATATTGTTCTCTGAATATTTGTGGTGTTTATGTATTCAAATATTTAGTACTTAACAATTGGTAATGTAGTGTAGCTAGAGAGGTAGTGGGGGGGCCGAAGGACCCATGGTGATAACATTGGAGGCCATTCATTGTAAGGTGGACTAGGTCCACTATATTATTAAACAAGACCCATTGTGGTAGTTAGCTATATTAGTATAAACATAATAAATGTAAGATGATTTATTAGAAGGTTCCTCCTCTAGAATGTTCTTAGGTGGTTGGTAGCACTATATAAAGGGGTTCAAGCAATGTAATGGGGTGTGAAGAAGAAGTATTGTATTTGGAACATGTATCTCATTAGGAATTTTCCTCCTCGAAGAGGCAAGTGAACAAAAGAGGATCCCTTCCATAATAGGATCGATCGTATGGTGTTGCCCTACCTCAAGGGTTTTGGAATTAATAAATGATATTTTTCATATTGTTCTTGGTATCTCTTATGGTGATTATATTTGTATATATTTGGTACTTAACAAAAAGGAATTAAGTAATAGATAATAAACCACAATTTCACATCATACCAATTACTATAGCACCTGCCAAAGAAGGTACTAATAAGTTGGGGTCTCTAACCATAAATATGCATACTCCTAAGTAGGCTATTGCAATATACTTATTCCTATACACACTAAGAAATATTTAAATGGATCATAAACTTTTTTACTAGCCTTTATGATTCATAAAGGATTAGATTTGGGATTTGGAGATGACATGTTTAAATAGATCATAAACTTTGTGACTAGCATTTGTGATTCATATAGGATTAGATTTGGGATTTGGAGATGACATAGTTGAAAAAAGATATCAATAGTTAGAGGATAGAGTAGGATTGAAAATACTTGATAAGACAAAGTTGATGAATTAGTAGAATTTATTGATTATTCACTATTAGATGGCTAGTTGATGGAGTCCAATTTCTATGAGATGGGGAAAGTGGATGAAACCAAAACTCGATGATTCTTGTATATTGATGGATGACAAAACCTTACTAACAACCAATGAAGAATTTTTAGTCAATTCTTTCAAAAAATACCAACAAGTATGCCAAGTGGTAGAAAAATACAAGGCTAAACCTCAAGAGGGTCAAACAATTAAGAACTATTATTCAATTCCCAAACAAGTTTGACAAGTATGCCAGGTGGTAGAAAATGACAAGGCCACACCTCAAGAGGGTCAACAATGATATGGAATGACAAAAAAAACCAAAGGCCAAGGCACATTGATGAACACTTTTCAAGTGGTCAATAAGTTGATTACCAAAGAAATTGTTAGGGTAACATAGATAATAGTGATAGTCTCTTGGTTGATTTTAAAGGTAGAGAATTTAGGAAAGAAAGGGGTTCAAATGTGTACCCAATACATGAGAGTTCATCATAGAGTTTCGACAAAGTGAAGAATGGAGTTTGAAGATTTTTAATCTCACACAGTGAGATACAAAATTTACTTTCAAAGTTGACAAGGTTCTTGAAATGTTACACTCACAAAGACGAGTTCCATTCCATGTAAGACAAGACTTTAAAGTCAACTACTATTACTATAAAATTATATTATAAGATTGGATGGTCTCAACCCTTGAGTGAAATAATGTTTAATGCAATAGATGCATCATCTAATAATGGAATACTAGATGTTTAAAACGTTTGAGCTTTCTATATGTTTGTTTGTGCATTCTACATGTTTTCATGGGTTGTGTATGCAATTGAATATTATACTTAATAAATCCATCCAAAAGTGCTATTGGGATATTTTCACTCACCCATGATTAGAGAAACATGTCAATCTAGTGTCATATTTGGTTTATATTCTAAACAAAGGAAATAGTTGCAAAGTGTCTAGTCCCTACCTAGTTCATATGTTCAGCTATTGAAATAGGCATAATCACTTAATGCTAGATGCAAATGGCGCAAAATATGAGATGTTTTTTAATGGATCAAGGAACTATGTCATGCGATGAATCTAGATCAAGAGATCCAGGTGATATGTTTTCTTGGTGTTGCTTAGTGTTGCAGTAATCTTTTTGTAGATTTAAAACCTTGTACAATATTTAACTGCAAACAGATTTTCAATAAAACAACATAAAAGATACAATGGAAAATACACACATTACACAGAGATTTTTCCCCTGGAAACCCAAACTAGGAAAACCAGTATATTTTATATTCATTCACATCATACATTGTTTAAAATACAGTATACATATAGGAGCCAGCGACATCCAAAACCCTAATCCAATGACCTGGATTATTCAACAACCCTAATTCACCGGAAATAGAAAACCATCGACAAAAAATCATGTGCCGAAAAATCATCCAAAATGGACACGAAAATCGAGCAAAAAAAAAATTTGAGGGCTCCACCCCCTACAACCCCCCCTTTTACCCCCCTTGTGCACCCGACACAACATAGACACTATTTATAGTTGTGAAAATAATATAACACATATCCAACATTATCCCACTTGTTGTTTTCTTTGCATACATGGGGTTACAAGGTTACATAGTCAACAATCCAAGGCAACAATGCCCATAGATCCTCTACACCAAGAGAACTTCTCAGTGCTCACAAATTTTGTTAATGAATCTGCAACATTCTTCAAAGTGTCCACCTTTATCAGCAACACCTTCTTTTCTTCAACCATGTCTCTCACAAAGTGATATTGAACATCAACATGCTTTGTCTTTGAATGATAAGTCAGGTTATTCGCTAGAAAAAATGCACTCTAACTGTCACAATCTATCCTTATATCTTGTTGTACCAACGCAATACCTAAACACAATCTTTGTAACCATACTGCTTTTTTTCTTGCATGAGTGGTTTCCATGTATTCAACTTCTGTAGTTGAAAGTGCCACTACATACTGTCTTTTTCTCATCCAACTGATTTCTCCTCCAAACAGGTTAAACACATACCCACTTGTAGATCTCCTACGATCCAGATCTCCAGCCCAGTCTGCATCCACAAATCCATGTATGTCCAACACTCTATCCAATCTTGGTCTTCCTTGGTAGCACAATCCATATCTAGCAGTGCCATGCAAATACCTGAAAACCCCTCTTTACTATTGTCCAATGCTCCTTCCTTGGTTTTGACATATACCTGCTCAAAACTCCCATTGCATGTGCAATGTCCATTCAAGTACAAACCATTGCATACATCAAACTACCAACCACACTCGCATATGGAACATGAGACATGTCCTCCTCCTCGTCATGTGTCTTGGGACACTGATTCATAGATAACTTTACACCTACATGAATAGGGACCATGATCGGTTTACATTCCTGCATATTAAACCTCTGTAATATTGTCTCCACATATTTCTCTGATTTAACCAGAGTTTCATGTTTTTCTGATCTCTTTTAATTTCCATGCCCAAAATGAAATTTGCAACACCAATATCCTTCATGTCAAATTTAGAGGGAAATTGGGTTTTCACATCCTGGATAATCTCCTTGTTGTTTTCGATCAACAACATGTCATCCACATACAAGACCAAATAAATCAAATGATCATCAATTAATTTAAAACACATAGTGATCCTCTTTGCTTCTTGTGAAGCCAAGTCCCAACATATAAGTATCAAATTTTTGATACCGCATCCTTGGTGACTGTTTTAAACCATACATGGTGTTAGTAACAATTGTGGTATCGGGAACAAAGGTCTGCAGGACTTCCCGATAAATTCCCAAGCGCAGCACGCAAAAGAAATCTGTTTGGGGCCCGAGTCAAGCAAGCGAGCCTGATCATGGACATGAGAAGCAACGAAAGCTACACAGGAAGGCTTCATCGAGAATTGGGATATCGGAGATCCCGGAGGCAAGGAGTTCGTGCATCTCGAACTCGCGAATCCCCGAAACCCCGAAACCTCATCACATACCTCCATTAGTTATCCCTTGCCGCCACGTCCTATCCCCGTGTCATGCCAACCACATTTTCTTCCCGGCCCCTGTGTTCCCTCCACCTGGATCGTACACTTCGAAGCCCAAGAATTCTTCCACTGGCATTTGTCCTATCATTCTCCCTCCGCCACATCCATCCGTATGGCCTCTCCTCATCCCGTCTCCACACCGAGCATGTCAAACCACCCCTGCCTGATCACCGTCCATTCACCACTTTGTGTCAAGTCCTCCATTCATCACGACGGCCTCCACGTCCACCCGCTAGTCTTACCATGATTTCTCCAAACAAATCCAAATGGCAGAATGAGAAGGCCTCCATGTCCTATAGGTGCAGAGTCGACCGGGGCCTTTCCCGATCCCAATGAAACAGTTATTGCAGCAGTTGATGGTGGTTGGACATCGTTTCCACCATAAATGGAAAGTCCAAAAAATGACTGTAAGCTTGTCAATTCATTCACAGGTCCTTTTGGAGCGTGATTGCGTCTGACTGAAGTTCACAACTGTCCAGAGACTGCAGGCGCAGTAAACATGCAGACGTAATGTCTTCAATGCGATGTCTCGAATTGGCTTCTATGGTTTTGCTCTAAGTATTTAGGGGAGTTTTCTCACATTTTGTAGGAATGGATGGTTGAGCAGAGCTCCCGGTTGTAAAACTTTAATAAAGCACTGTTTTCTGATTATTTCTAGACTTCTGAGACTTCTTGCCTTATGAATGCCAGTTTCTTTACAGCTTTGTTATACTGTGTTAGAGCAGCTCGGAATTGGAGGATCCAGTTGAGCTGTAGCTGTTATAGGATGATGTTGTCATGGATCACTGTAATGGTTACGGAGTCTCTAATCGGTTCTTGTGTTTTCCTTAACGCTGAATGACTTGGAATTGGAGGATCCAGTCAAGTCTTCTCTTCAGTTTCTTGAAGCTCTGAACTAGGAGGATCCTGCATTCAAAGTTTTTCCCTTACAAACCGTTGTAAGCCTGTTGCCCAGAGCTGTTTGTTCACCTTTCTCACTAAGACTTCCACCTATTCATCTTCTAATCAACCCACTGGCTGAAGTTAGGATTCCAGACCTTCTTTGTTCTTTACGTACCAGATCCAGTCCCCGAGTTAGAATGATGTTTCCTCGAGCTTCTCTCCATTTGATCATCTATTAAACAAATCGTGACATTAAACTGATGGGTGTCGGGCTCTGCTCCTGCAAGAAATCCAGGAGTGACTTATGACGCTAACATTTATGTCGGCATTGCCCGGGACGAAATTGAAGATTTTCCCTGGGTAGAACGACATTGAGCCTTTGAATCCGAAGGTGCATCGGATTATCGGAGCCTTTCAAGATTGCTAATATGCACCTGGCGACTCCATTGTGACGACTCCACTGGGGAGAACCTGCTCTGTTAATTGTGGCTTTCATAGGCAGGCATACGCGGTCTCATCCACAACTGCCTTTAGCTACGCCTGAAACAGATCCAGAGGTGGCGCTTAGAAAGGGAAAGGCCTCTGAAGAAGAAGCGTCCACCACCGAACCAGGTAATCCACCATATCCTTCTGTTGGAGCTCCTTTTTCTCCTCCTCAGTTATTTGACAGGCCTGTCTCCGCAGTTTCCCATTTCCTAAATTTTGGGAGTGTTCCTGTTGAGTTTTCCTCTCCTGGTTTGGGACCAGAGGGACAAGACTTTGTCACTCCCCTCTCCCCCGAAGTTGTACCCTGGCATAGACCCAGGACCGCAGAATATTTCCCTACGCCTAGCCTAACCACTCCTGTGCAAAGAGGAGCACTCGCTAACTTGAGCTCGTTAGCCTTCTCCTTAAATCCCCTTTTGTTCCCCACCCCAATCAGAGGCTCATTCTTAGCAGTCCCTTCACGAACTCCTTCTCCTCCAAGCTCTCCTTCACCTAATATTCCCATGGTTGGTGCTAATCCCCCTCTAACTATAATGGACACCATAGTTGTTGCCCGATATGCTCCCTTGATCCTACCTCAACCTATGCATCCTCTCCCTGCTGGAGACTACTTGAAATATATGCCCAAGTTCACTGGGGAAGGAGACATAACGACCGAAGAGCACCTGGCTACTTTCTACACTTATGCAGATAACCTCAACATTGAGAATGAAGATGTCTGGATGAGAGTCTTCATCCAGAGCCTGGATGGTGAATTGAGGAAGTGGTTTAGAGGATTGGCTCCCGGATCTATTGCTGGGATTGAAGCGCTAGATAGTGCTTTCCTGAGGCAGTGGGGAGATAGGAAGGATTTCATGTACTACATGATAGAGTTCGGGTCTTTAAAGAAGATGGATGGAGAGTCTGTCTCCGACTTCTCCAAAATATTTAATAAGATGTATAACAAGATCCCGGCAGAGATAAAGCCTTCAGAAGCCTCAGCTAAGATCTTGTATGCTAGTGCGTTCGGCCCCGATTTCTACCTTTTGTTGAGAGAAAGAAGAGCCACCTCCTTAGCTCAAACGCAAGATGCGGCCATAGAAGTGGAATCCAATGTATTAGTAGCTGACAGACTGAGGAACAAGGCCGATGCAAACAGAAGAAAGGGAAGGTCTGAAGCCTCAACGTCTGGCTCATCGGTGCCCCACCCTCAAGTGGATGAGCTGACCAAAATGGTGAAGTCTTTGTCTACAGAGATGGAGAGAATGAAGGTGGAGGGGAGGAAACCATACAAGGGCCCTCAGATCGCCGAAAATAAAGGAGGTTTCAGGAGGCCAAATAATTTCACTCCCCCTAATATGCAAAGAGAGAGAGGAAGAGACAGAGAAGACCAGAAAATTCAGGCCCCTTTTCAAAACCATTTGGTGGCTGATGAGAAAGAAAGAGAAACAGATGAGCTTGATCCTGAAATCCACTACTTAGAAGGCACTCCTCCTTTTCCTCATTTGACTCAATCAACATACGAGGAGTCTCTCATGAATAGTCAGCTAAATGAATTGAGCAAAGGAGACAAGGCTAGCGGCAGTCGAGGCAGGTATAACTTGAGGTTCGACAAAAGGACAGCAACACCTGATATTCCTGAGCGATCCACTAGAACAGAGAAACATGCTAATGCAGTAGCCGACAGTCACAGAGGTAAGAAAGCTCAATACCTCTCTCCCACTGTCCACAATCATGTTCTTGAAATAAGAGAAATTCCAAAGCCTACATCTTCTTTTAATTTCGAGCATGAGATTCAAAAGATCAGAATCCCTATACCCCTCACCGAGCTGATTAAACATGAAGAATTTAAAAAACGCTTCTCTGATTTTGTACAGTCTGAAGCCTCATGCCTTCCCACAGACTCCATAAATCTCCAAGATGAAAAACCAGTAGTTGTCCTAGGTCCCATGGTAGAAGATAGAGATGATTCGTCCCCTCCCATCTACACCTCCCTGAACATACATGATAAAGTGTTGCACAACTGATTGATGGATTCAGGGGCTTCTCACAACCTCATGCCCAAAACTATCATGGAAGAATTAGGACTAGAAGTCACTCGAGCCTATCATGACCTCTATTCTTTCGACTCCAGGAGAGTCCAGTGTCTTGGAGTTATTAAGGACCTGGTTGTGACCTTGTTTCAACTACCCATGAAAAGTGTGGTCATGGATATCGTAGTGGCCGATGTTCCCCCCAAGTTCGGTATGTTTTTATCAATATCTTGGATAAAAATACTGGGGGGAACCTTGCATATGGACCTCACGTATGCTACTATCCCAGTGTTCGGAGGAGAGCATAGAAGACTATTTAGGGAAGCCCAACTGGCCTACATAATCAGTGATGAAGCTAACCCCACCAATCATCCTATCTTTGCCTTGGACACTAATTTAGGCTCCAGTTTATTACAGCTCACCCATGCTCCCGAGCCTCCTCTCAAACTCAGAAAACAGTCCATCATTTACCCTAAACCTCCTCCCTCCGTCACCCCCGTCTGGAAAATGTTCTTTGATGGAGCCTCTTCCATGGAAGGCGCTAGAGCTGGGGTGGTTTTTGTGTCACCTGCTCAGGAGATCACATCTTTGTCATACAAATTAGAATTCGAAGCTACCAACAATGTGGCAGAGTATGAAGCTCTTATCCTGGGATTAAGAGCTGCGAGGGAAATGGAAATATAGGAGGTAGTAGTGTTCGGAGATGCAGAGTTGGTGGTCCAACAGATTAGAAGCGCCTATCAGGCTAAGCATCCTCGACTCAGGAGTTATAGAAATGAGGTATGGGACCCAATTAACAGTTTCTTTTTAGCGTTCAACATTTCTTTCATCCCAAAAGAAGAAAACACAGTGGCAGATTCCTTGGCTACATCAGCAAGCATTTTCAAGGTACCCTTGCCGCCCAAACTGAGGTATGATGTAGAAGTAAAATACAGGCCCTCCATACCTGACAATGTCAAACATTGGAAGGTATTCGAGGATGATCTCGAAATCAAGAATTTCTTGGAGACTGTCGAAGAATTTTCAGAGATGCATATCGACCAAGACTCTCTCTCTGAAGAAAGGCTTGATGGGGGTAATTTTCTGAATAAGATTGCAGAGCGTGACATTGTACAGCTGCCCAAAAATCATATCCCAAGGGGACTGGTTCCTTTGGAAAGGCTCTTTGATATAAATGATGTATCATTAAAGGGAGAAATCTTGGAGGATGACACTGGTACTATTCAGTGCAACATTGGGACCGAGAATGAGCCCAAGTTTGTCAAATTGTCAAGAAATTTGACAGAGGAGAAGAGGTCCAGATACATTAGACTTTTGAGGGAATTCACTGATGTGTTTGCATGGACCTACAAAGACCTCAAAACGTACGACATTTCTGTCATCAAGCATAAAATTCCATTAAAGGAGGAGGCAAAGACATTCAGGCAGAAGTTGAGATAGATCAATCCCATGTTGTTGCCTATCATGGAGAGGGAAGTGAGGAAGCTTCTTCAAGTTCAGATCATTGTACCACTGAAATATTCAGAGTGGGTAGCCAACTTGGTGCCAGTAAGGAAAAAGAATGGAGAGATCTGACTCTGTGTAGACTTCAGAAACCTGAACAGGAGCTCACGGAAGGATAACTACCCCTTGCCGAAGATGGAACATATACTGCAGAGGGTGACAGGATATTCCAGGATGTCCATGATTGATGGTTTCTCTGGCTACAATCAGGTCTATGTTCTGCCTGAAGACAGGGAAAAGACAACATTCACCACTCCATGGGGCACATTCATGTATGCCAAGATGTCGTTTGGATTAATGAATGCAGGAGCGACATTCCAGCACGCCATGGATATAGCTTTCATCGGGGAAAAGGATAAATTCGTGGTCATCTATCTGGATGACATCACAGTGTTTTCAAAATCTGATAAAGAGCACTGTTGTCATCTCAGGAAAGTTTTCCTAAAATGAAGAAAGTTTGGCATTTCATTAAACCCCAAGAAATCTATGTTCACCATGCAGGAGGGAAAGTTACTAGGCCACATAGTATTGGCAGAAGGAGTCAGAATTGATCCCAAAAGAGTTGAGGTGATACAAGCCTTATCAATTCCGAGGTCCAAGAAGGAGGTCCAATCTTTCCTCGGTAAAATTAATTTTCTGAGGAGGTTTGTGCCTAATTTTGTTGAAGGGGTAAAGCTTATAACAGCCATGTTGAAGAAAGAGAATGAAGTAAGGTGGACCCCTCAATCGCGGCATTCTTTTGAACAAATCAAGAAGGCCCTGACTGAAGCTCATGTGCTTATCAGTCCTGACTACTCAAAGGATTTCCTGATTTTCTCCTTTGCCTCACCTGACACAGTGGTTGTTGTTCTATTACAGACAAATGACAATGGGCTGGAGCAGCCTATTGCTTATTTCAGTCGGGCATTAAGGGATGTCGAAGTCAGGTATGACGTTATGGAGAAGCAGGCTTATGCTCTAATAAAAGCTCTCAAATCTTTTAGAACCTACATCCTGCAGTCAAAGACCATCGCCTATGTCCCCTTGGCTGTTGTTAAAGACATTCTTATTCATCCCGACATAGACGGGAGAAGGAGTAAATGGATAGTCAAAATTCTAGAATTCGACCTAGAAATAAGACCCACTAAATTGATCAAAGGTCAAGGCTTAGCCAAGTTGTTGGCTGAGGAAAACTGCCAAGCGTTGGGGATAGGTTTCATCAACGAATGATCAGGTATTCAGCAGAATCGACTGCCTGACGTAGACCATCAAAGGGAGCCCCCATTGGCTCGATGTCCTTGGTATAAGGACGTAATATACTTTCTGCAGGAGCTGCGGCCTCCAGACGGCCTGCAAAGAAGAAAAGCAAGAGCTCTAAAGCTCAAAGCAGTCAGGTACTTCCTGATCGATCAAGTGTTATATTGGAAAGACCCCCTGGGGGTACTTTTAAAATGCATGAGTCCACCAGAGGCTGAGATGATCGTGGCTGAATTTCACAGCAGCCTGTGTGGAGGGCACCATTTCTGGAGAGCCACAGCTCACAAAATCCTCAGGGCTGGATACTACTGGCCTACCGTGTTCACTGATGTCTGCAAAAGGGTCAGAGCCTGCATCAAGTGTCAAAAATTTGCAGGAAAGCAGTAGCTCAGGTCTCTGTCGTTAAATCCGGTGATGGTTTCAGGGCCTTTCCAGCAGTGGGGCCTAGATTTCATTGGAGAAATTCACCCTACCTCCAGTGGGCAACACAGGTGGATCCTGACTGCTACAGATTTCTTTACCAAGTGGATTGAAGCTATCCCCACCAGGAGTGATTCCCACAAGGTAATCATTGGATTCTTGGAGGACCTCATCACAAGGTTCGGCTGCCCAAATAATATTGTCACCGATAATGTAGCCACTTTCAAGGGTGAACCACTAGCCAAGTTCTGTGAACAGTTCGGGATCAAATTGACTCACTCCACCCCATATTATCCACAGGGCAATGGTCTAGCAAAATCCTCCAACAAAATCCTGATAAGGATCATCAAAAGGTTGTTGGAAGACAACAAAAGGGCTTGGAGTTCAAAGTTGAAATTCGCCCTATGGGTTGATCGGGTGACTACAAAGAGATCTATAGGTCTCTCCCCTTTCCAGTTAGTCTATGGAGCCGAAGTCGTCTTCCCTTCTCAGCTGGTCATTCCCGTAGCGAAATTATTCCAGGATTATCAAGAAGATCCCAATGACATGATCAGAAGGATTCATTAGCTAGTAGAGGTCCAGCAGGCTAGGGAGCAGATAGTGGATAGGATTCAGGACCATCAGCAAAAAATCAAGCGGGTCTTCGATAGGAAGGCCAAGAAGGAGCGGTTCCAGATAGGAGACCTGGTGCTGAAATGAGATGCTCCTAAACAAGATAAGGGAAAACACAACAAATTTGAATCCCTGTGGATTGGGCCTTTCAGAATCTTTGAGACTTTCTCAAATAACACATACAGGTTGCGAGATTTGGAAGGCGAAGAAGTTTTTAGCAACCCAGTGAATGGGCATTTCCTGAAGAAATGTTTTGTCTGAGCATCCATTGGCTCCTTTGTTTGTAAATATTGTCTTTTTGTTTCTTAGTTCGTTTTCATTTTTATTTTTGTGGCCTAATAATGACTCCATAGCCCAACAGCAAGGCACTGAAACTGCAAAATGAGTCCTTAGAGCATCACAGGGACGACTCTATCCCCCATGGAGCCTAATGTTAGCAACAATTGTCGTATCGGGAACAAAGGTCTGCAGGATTGCCCGATAAATTCCCAAGCGCAGCACGCAGAAGAAATTTGTTTGGGGCCCGAGTCAAGCAAGCGAGCCTGATCATGGACATGAGAAGCGGCGAAAGCTCCACAGGAAGGCTTCATCGGGAATCGGGATATCGGAGATCCTGGAGGCAAGGAGTTTGTGCATCTCGAACTCGCGAATCCCAAATCCCCGAAACCCCGAAACCTCATCACATACCTCCATTATCTATCCCTTTCCACCACGTCCTATCCCCGTGTCATGCCAACCACATTTTCTTCCCGGCCCCTGTGTTCCCTCCACCTGGCTCGTCCACTTCGAAGCCCGAGAATTCTTCCATTGGCATTTTCCCTATCATTCTCCCTCCGCCACATCCATCTGTATGGTCTCTCCTCATCCCATCTCCACACCGAGCATGTCAAACCACCCCTGCCTGATCACCGTCCATTCACCACTTCGTGTCAAGTCCTCCAGTCATCACGACGGCCTCCACGTCCACCCGCTAGTCTTACCATGATTTCTCCAAACAAATCCAAATGGCAGAATGAGAAGGCCTCCATGTCCTGTAGGTGCAGAGTCGACCGGGGCCTTTCCCGATCCCAATGAAACAGTTATTGCAGCAGTTGATGGTGGTTGGACATCGTTTCCACCATAAATGGAAAGTCCAGAAAATGATTGTAATCTTGTCAATTCATTTACAGGTCCTTTTGGAGCGCGATTGCGTCTGACTAAAGTTCACGACTGTCCAGAGACTGTAGGCGCAGTAAACATGCATACGTAATGTCTTCAATGCGATGTCTCGAATTGGCTTCTATGGTTTTGCTCTAAGTATTTAGGGGAGTTTTCTCACATTTTGTAGGAATGGATGGTTGAGCAGAGCTCCCGATTGTAAAACTTTAATAAAGCACTGTTTTCTGTTTATTTCTAGACTTCTGAGACTTCTTGCCTTATGAATGCCAGTTTCTTTACAGCTTTGTTATATTGTGTTAGAGCAGCTCGGAATTGGAGGATCCAGTCGAGCTGTAGCTGTTATAGGATGATGTTGTCATGGATCACTGTAATGGTTATGGAGTCTCTAATTGGTTCTTGTGTTTTCCTTAACGCTGAATGACTTGGAATTGGAGGATCCAGTCAAGTCTTCTCTTCAGTTTCTTGAAGCTCTGAACCAGGAGGATCATGCATTCAGAGTTTTTCCCTTACAAACCGTTGTAAGCCTGTTGCCCAGAGTTGTTTGTTCACCTTTCTCACTAAGTCTTCCACCTATTCATCTTCTAATCAACCCACTGGCTGAAGTTAGGATTCCATACCTCCTTTGTTCTTTACGTACCAGATCCAGTCCCTGAGTTAGAGTGATGTTTCCTCGAGCTTCTCTCCATTTGATCATCTATTAAACAAACCGTGACATTAAACTGATGGGTGTCGGGCTCTGCTCCTGCAATCAATCCAGGAGTGACTTCCGACGCTAACACATGGACTTTTTCAACTTGCATACCAGCTCCTTCTTTCCCTTCACAGCAAAGCCTTATGGCTGCTTCATGTAGATTCTTCTTCCAGATCCCCATGTAGGAATGTTTTCTTCACATCCATTTGTTCTACTTAAAAATAAAATGCAACAACAGATAACAAAAATACAATAGAAGTTAACTTGGCAATAGGAGAAAAGATCTCACCAAAATCGATTCCCTCAACCTGGGAATAACTCTTTGCTACTAACCGAGCTTTTCATTTATCCAATTTACCTTATGCATTCAACTTCTTTTTAAATACCCATTTGTTTCCAATGGGATTTCTTCGAGTCGACAATCCACTAGATCCCAAGGCTGGCATTTCTTCAACCATGTCCTTTTTCCATATTTTTCCATCCTATGAATCCATTGCCTCCCTAACAATTCTAGGATCATAATCAGTATTAGACAAAGCAAAATTTGAATGGAAATCAGATGGAGTATACATTTCTGGTAGCATTTTTTCCCGCACTGATCTCCTCAATACTGGAGTATGAGGATCTTCTTCTTTTGATTCTTGTTCCTCTATAGAGTTTGATTCATCATCCTTTGGATCAAACTATATTTTCTCTGGTTCTTCCTTTCTTGGTAGGACTTTCTGTTTAAAAACATCCTTCATTTCTCTAGATACCACATCTCGACTATACACAACCTTCTTAGTTTCTAGGTTCCAAATCTTATAACCTTTAAGACCATATTTATACCTAATAAAGATACACTTTTCAGCCTTCTTGTCTAGCTTACTCATGTTTTCATGTAGAACATGAACATAAGACTCACATATAAATACCTTGAGATGTGTGAGAGAAGGTTTCTTACCATTCCATACCTCTTGTGGAGTCTTGTCATCCAATGTTGACGAGGGTGATATGTTGACCAGGTAACATGTAATACCCACTGCCTCTATCCAGAATTCTTGCCCTAACCTGGCACCACTAAACATGCACCTTGATTTTTCCATCAGCGTCATGTTCATCCTTTTTGCAACTCCATTCTATTGAGGTGTATATGGAGTATTATTCCGCATTCCTATACCACACTTCTTACATAATTCTTCAAATTCATTCCCTCAAAACTCTCCACCATTATCAATCTCAACACCTTGATTCTTGTCTCTGTTTGATTCTCAACAAGAGCCTTAAACTATTTAAACCTGTCAAAGAATTCAGATTTATTCCTGAGGAAATATATCCAAGTATTCCTCGAGAATTCATCTATAAATGAGACATAATACACATATTTCCCTAATAATGGAACCGACACAGGTCCAAGCACATCACTGTGAACTAGCTGTAAAATTCCTTCTGCCCTCGTTGCACCAGAGGGGAATCTTACCTAATTCTGCTTCCCAAATACACAATGTTCACATAAATCAAAATACAGAGAGAAGTTAGACATACATTCAACCATACATTTACCATGTAGTATTCGAAGACCCTTCTCTCTGATATGCCCCAGTCTTTGATGCCACAACATAACCTTTTCTCTAGAGACTGTATGAGTTTTTTCTTCTTCTGCTCTAATATCAGGAGCAATGGAACTATTACACCCATCACTAATAGTGTTTCATTGCAACTTATATAGAGTTCCAATCCAAACTCCCTTCAGCAATACCATTGCTCCTCAAACCATCCTGCAGGTTTCTTTTTTCAATTATTTCTTTTACCCCTACATCGTCCATTTTGCTTACAAAAATCAAATTTCTGGCCAATCCTGGGATGTACAGAACTCCAGGAATTGTTCTAATCTTTCCATCTATGAGCCTCAACTTGAATTTTCCTCGTCCTATGATTCTAGTTGTCAATTCATCACCTAGGAAAACATTACCTCCATCATACCTTTCATATTCACATAACCACTCCCTGTGGGGATTCATATGAAAGGATGCACTCGATTCAACCAACCATGCCTCATGATCTGCATGTGTGCTTAAAGAATCCAAGTACACATCCCCTCCTTCTTCCTTGGAGGTCTTTTCATCTGTAGAAGAAGCACCTTCAGATCCCTTCACTTTCTCAACGCTTTTGGATCTACATTGCTTCTTGAAGTGCCCTTATTTTCCACATCTCCATCATACCTTTACAAACTTTTTGGGAGATTTAGATCTACCCTTAGAATTAGATGTCCCACTTGAGGACTTAGATCTATTTCTATCCTAGGAGCATCTTATAAATAATTCATTTGTGTTTTGTCCTTCCATGTTCTTCTATATCATCGCCTCCAATAACAAGGATGATACCACATCATCGAAACTCAAGGTAGTTGTATTACTACCTATGGCCACAACCAGACTATCCCACAAGTGTGGTAAAGAGCACAGTAAACTGATACACTTATCTTCATCTGAAATTTTAATCTCAAAAGATAACAACTCACTTACCACAGTATTGAAGGCATTTAGATGCTTTGTCACCGAGTCTCCATATCTCATCCTTAGGTTATACAATTTTTTCCACAAGAATAATTTATTTACCAGGGACTTAGAATGATACAAGTTCCCAAACTTATCCCATAACTCCTTGGTTGTAGCTTCCCCTGACACATTCAGTAATATTGAATCTGAGAGACACAATCAAATTGTGCTCTTTTCCTTCCAATCCAACTTTTTCTAGTCATCTGCCAACGTTCCTATAGGTGTAGTACCTGGATCCACCAAAACCCATTGATCTTTGTCTACCAACAGATCTTCCATCTTAAGCTTCCACAACTCAAAACGTTTCCCATTAAATTTCTTGATCTCTATTTTCGAACTACTCACCATTTCTCTTCACCTGAAGAATCAATACCGCAGATATCCCACTGTAAAAAGGTTTATCACAGTCTTGATCCAAACCCATAACCACAAAGGCGTCCCCCTGGAACCAATAATTTCTCTGATACCAATTGTAGATTTTAACCTTGTACAATATTTTACTGCAAATAGATTTTCAATAAAAGAACAAAAAAGATACAATGGAAAATACACATATATATATTATAGTGATATGGTATGTTAGTATGCCATATTAATATATTGCATTATATATTGTTATGCATATGTACATATATACTAATAGATGGATATGTAAATTGAATGATAATAATATGGCATGCGGTTGATATATTGCAGTGAGTGTGATTCCTAATGATTTTGAGCTCATAATAAGGAAGATGAATCGATGTTACACTTGAAGTTGAAGTGTTACATAATCAATTGTGATTCAAGAGAGATGTGATTAAAAGCAGAATGTTAAACAAAAATGAATTAGAAAATTTCCATGCCTTTAATAGGTCTAGCATATGAGAATGAAAGCTTGAGACTCATTTGTCTTTTTCCCAGGATAAATAGGAAAGAGAAAGAGTCTATATATATCAACATCGCCAATGGTTACTAGTAATATAATAAAGACATGTGACTTTTAGGTAGCAGTTTTGAGCATTTGAAAAGCATTCTCCTTCTTTGGATACTAGCTATTCAAGTATTATTTAGGCTAAGAATGATCACACTATGCTACTCGGATTAATAATGGATATATATTCATTAGATAAAGACCACAATGAGAAAACAAACCATTAAAAACAATATGAAATATAAACTTGTCCCTATAATTATGAAGCCAGATTGAATGTTACAAGTTGCAATGATATAAACTAAATATATTGTTTTAGCAGCTTGGTTTTAGCTTGAGGGTTGTCTTTTTCTTGCAAATGAGAAAAGGCCATCGTTGCACAAAAGAGTGAGTAATCTCTCTAATCGTTCTATGAACTCGGGTTGTTGTTCATGCCAACCTCTTAGGTTAATTTGAGTTTTTAAAAAAAAAAAATTAGTTTTTAATGTTTTTTTAGAGATCATTATATATTTTTAATGTATTTTTTACAAATCACCACACATTTCATCCATACTGTATGGGTCTGTATAGTAGTGAGTCTGATAGCTTATTTTGATAATGAAAGGGAAAGAAGCAAATTGATATATAGATGTTGATCAAAGAGCTCGCCAGAGTGATAAATGGGTACAGAGGCTGGATTCATTTGTTCTATGATCTCGACATGGCATAATTTCTACTAGATCCGGAATTCAGGGTGGGATCCATTGATATGCATCACCAAAGAGGTCGTTTTGACTGAGGAGATAAAGAATTGTATTTTTAATAACAAAGTGAATAAAAATTAATAATTTGTTAAAAGGTAACTCACTTGTCATATTTTTGGTTGCATGGGTAGCGCGAGGAGGAAAACAATACGACTTTTCTTGTGGCTGCATGGGTAGTGAGTGGAGGCAGACACGACGGCTCTGCTTAAGGACTGGATTATTGCAAAACTGGTGTGATTATGACAAAACTAGTGTTGAACCCTGAAGGTCAGAAGAGAGACTAGGCATAGTTGGAGAAACTCTTAAGTTCAGAGCCAAGTTATCAAGTTATCACCTGAATGGATGCTACATAGGTTGCGTCATCTCTGGTGCTTTTACTCAATATTTTTTCCAGATTTGTAAAACATATTCACCATTCATTCTTAGTTGTCTGATTTTATCAGATGTAGTTCAAATTCATTTTCAGTTTACTATTTGCGTGGGAAGTAAATGACAGTTTGAACTTATGAATATGAGAAAAATTAAATCTAAGTTGATTTTGTGTGTTTCTTATCGTCACCCTTAGAATCTTGTGTCTATTGTATTTGTTGGTTATTCTCGTCCTGTCGTGCTTGCCAAATCCTAGGAAGTAGTGAGTGTTCTTTCGGTGAGCTTTGTCAAATCTGTTGGATTTTTGGGGGTGCGACCAACCAAAATCGATTGGGTTGAACGATTTTGATTTGGAATCAAATAGGTGTGAATATTTTCCATAGAAATCAAATGGTTTTAAGGACATTTTGGATTCTAGTTCTTTGGATTCTCTCGAGGTAATAAAAAATAGATTATAAACATGGTGTGATGTTTTGCAATAGCATGTATAGGAAATTATTCAATAAGTGGGTTTACATTTGAGAATTTGATTACACTGAAGGCTGGGGAGAATCATATAGCTTTTCTCAGCATGACAATTGAAATGGTGGTATTTATCTTATTACTCACAGTACGGGTTATTTGTAACAATTAGAGTAGATTTTATGTGACTCTTTCCCCAATGTCTGGAAATTATGTTGCAACTAGCCTTAGACAACTGAAGAAAACCAAAACAAAACTTCTCTTAATTCATTTTTGAAAAATTCTATAGAGGAAAACACAAAACAATACAGTAATTTATATTTCAAGAGAGAAGTAACAAATACATGGGCATGGTGAGTGTAAGCCCCATTTTGTTAGTCAAATGACATGACTAGGTGCATTATTATATTCATTGTCAGTTGATTCACCAAAAGAAAAGGCTCCATGCATGTCTCAGTCGTGCCCACTAGGGGCGCAGATGGAAATCGATGGCACAACCAAGGGAGAGAAGCCTAGTCTGTGTTCCAGCAGGTTAGAATGATAGTTGAGCAAGAAGCTCGACGGCCTCAAAAAGGCCTTCATGAACACTCAGTGTTATCCGGGCATGGATATTCATACATTGCCCTATAAATTCATTCCTCAACACACGATCAGTGTTATCTGGGCATGGTTGTTCAAACAATTTCTCAATCTGTAAGTAGTAATATGCACAGATTCAACAGTTTGCACCAAATCGGGGGTGAAAGTTCTCATTACAGACTTCACAGAAGATAATAGGACGTTTTTTTTCATATACTCTCCCACGTTCAAGAGCTTGGATCGCCCCAATAAAACTAAACAACTTACAGACATGGGGGTTGGCCTGAACGTGGAGTATAAATGGTGAGCACTAAATTAGAAACCACAAAAAAAAATCATAAGCTTGATGGTATTGGCAATTACCAATGTGAATATTTATATATTTGTTTATGGATTGAATATTGTTATAGTGTGAATACTTATATATATTTTTATGGCTTGAATATTGTTATAACATCCCATGCAATTATCCGGGTAAAAATATGTCTATCAAAGTACACAAAAGCAGTCACTATCTGGACTATCTTGTTGTCCAGTTTTTGTATCAAGGAGGCCAAACAAACATTTTTGTTGTTGAAGTTTCCCTAGTGAGTAACCATGGTTCATATCACTCTACTTGACTTGTGAATTGTTCTAATAATCATAAAAATAACATTAGAATCCCACCAAAAATAAAATAATTAAAAAAATGTTACAAAGAACTTAAATGGCCTAATGAAATCATGTGATCTGGATGAATATTGTGTGAAATGCAGATACAAAAATGGAGATGGTATAGTATGAGTCTGTGCAAATACAGTGCAATTTAGAGTATTGTGAACACTGATTTATTAAAAGGGCACACCACGACCGATTCCTTGTCGTTCCTTACCGGTGGTGTCGAGGGGAGTTGGGTGTGGCATCCTGGATGCAATTTGATGCATGTTAATTGGAAAATCGGCGCTGCTTATGACTCGAGATTTCATATTACAGAAAGAGAACTTGAATTTGACTGCATTTCTCTTCTTAACTAATACCCTCACAAAAATTACTCTTCAACTATCATTCTGATGTAGATAAGCTTATGTTGGCTAGGAAGACCAGTCTAACAAGAAATCAGGTTTGTGTGGCAGACTGAACTGTGTGGTAATTTATTTCCACTACAATATATGTAATATTTACATGTACAGATATATTTCTACTGCAAACACGATTTATTTCCTCTTGCAATATACATAATATTTACCTACCTGCATGGGGATTACATAGTTGTTACCTGCATAGGGAGCAAGAGTTACCAAACATTACAAGATATTTACAGAGCTAAGGTGAGATATGCACGGAGCTAAGGCGATGCCATTTATTCATTGCTTCGCCTCCACTCAGAATTTGAACATTTGGGATATGATGGCTCCATCGACCTCAAGGGAATTGCAGCAACTGAATCAATAGAGTTTATTGAATCAATTTCTAGGTCAGGTACAATTTAATCAATAGGCTTCAGTGTGCATGCAGATCGCCATGATACATGCATCGACTGATGATATTTCCAAATGCAGTGTGGTGAGAACCTCGAGTGCACCATTATTCATTATTTTTCATTATTGATTATTATTGAAAGCCTTTATCAACTGCATCATTATTCATTATTGTTCAGAGCATGACTGTTGTATTCCACCTTGTGTCACCGGTCTGACTGCTTGCTAGCCAAAATGGCCAATCAAAATTTGTTTTTTTTTTTTTTTTTTTAAATCGATTTTTAATTCTGAAAATTCAAAAAAAACAAGTCCCATACACCAAGGCAATTAAGTCAAATCAAAAAGCTCAGAACGAATCAGAAAATAGATTTACAAAATTTAATAAATAGAAAAACAATTTAATTTCATAATAGATCCAATTAAAAATGGAATCTCAAGGAAACTTTAGATATCATGGTAAATTTATCGCAAATAATGTAAGGTCAAGGTAGTTTGATTTCGTAACCAAATGTTAGAGTCCTTGGCTAGGAAGGGACTAATAAATCAACCATTGTTGAAGTTTATGTAGAGCACAAATTCAACAACAATTTACAACAAGAAGAGAACCTCTACTAAGACCCTTAGAAACTCATCGAGAGCCAAGAGGACTATGAATAAAGGAGAAGTGTGACATTGAAAAGGTGTATAAAACAAATAATCATGAATTCCAAGCTCACTTTTCCATAATGAAATAAAGCATAGAGAATATGTAAAGCTTGGTGAATTAACTATGGGTCATTATGATGAGGTTAGAATGTAGCAAAGGACTTGATGATGATTAAGAAGATATGCAAGAACCCTTCCACCTTGAATAAGTGAAGACAAACTTTGTTTTACACATTTTAGGCTAGAAGACAAACATGACATGCCTCCATATGTTGGTATGGTGAATGTTGAGAAAATCAGTAACTAGTTGTGATGGTTGGAAGCCTACTTTAGCAACAATCGTTTTATTATATAGAAGTCATACTTTGTCGAATTAAAGATAATAATGAATTCCATACTATATTGAGAAACCTATTGTTAGAGGTTATGTAAAGGAAAACAACCAATGAGTACAATTCAAGAAGCTATTGAAGAAGTAGATCTACCCCTTAGGATATGAATGTAAATAATACATTCATTGGTAGTACTTATTATTAGCGAAGGCCATAATGTGCAAGATTGCATTATTGTGTTCTAATAAAAGGTGAATTAGATGGGTACAACATAAGATGCAACTTGTGTACTCATGAAGTACATTGGAGACTTATAGTGTTATTTACGAAATGGATTTCCCTTTTAAGTGTGCTCCATCAACAGTGATCCGAATTGGATCCGACAAGAACAATTGGCTATCAACATAGGCTCTAGGATGATCAGCCCGAGCAAAGTTTAAGGCTATGGATGATGAAAGAGATCAATTTTGTGGTGTGAAGGGCCCCATGCCATCACGATTGATGTCCACTTGTGTATGTAATGTATGTAAAGTTGGGCAGTATATTGTTGCACGTAAATAAATAATGAGACTTTCATGAGACCTTTTCCACTTGGGAGAAAATACAAACAAAGAAAGAAAAGAAGGAGAAATGGATTGGAGAGAATCTAAAGCATTGGGGACGCCTGACCTTCCATCTATCCTCTTAGTCGACTTAGTCTCCTATATCATGTTTTCCCCAAATGAAAAAGGGGTTCTTTGGCTATGAATGATGTGAAGAGGCTGCCCAAATATCACTAAGGAGCATAGAGATGAACCAAGGAGCCTATTATTTTCCCATTGCTAAATAATAAAGAGTTTCGTTGAAGCCAAAAGAATGTCAGTTTTCCCATTTGGGTTTCCAAGGTAAATTATGAGTTTATGTGTGTTTATTGTATGTGGATGCACTGTCTATGAATGGTAAATGGTGTGCATTGTAATTTAATGGTTGTATGTGTATTGTTTAGCAAAGAGAAATACGTGCCATTTATTATTTGAGCTCATTTTACATAGATATGGTTCCCATGAGCACATAATCCAAACCAAATGCTCTTTAACCGTGGCCACAAATCCATTTTGAAGTTGGAAATCGATGGTCCTCCTTCCATAGCTATTGTTATTTACTTGGGGTTTCTAATTTCGTTTTAAGAGATGTTGGGGATTTTCTCTCACTCCTAGAGTCAATTTCACTACTAATCGGTGTCAACACTTTTTCCGCAGGTTGTGCTTCATGTTTTCAACATTATTGGGGCATCTTCCTTTTCCCACAAGTCATACGTAGACCATACTTTGCAATCTAGTGTTGTCTACACATTTATTATTTCCCTAGACATTTTTATCTATCATGGGCTACCAAAATTTCCCTCTAAACATTTTTATTCGTTGTTGAATATCAAATTTTCCCCATGTGCATTTATCTCCATTGTTGGCTAATCAAATCCATTTTTTGAGTGTTTGTTTTCCTCACCGGTTGACTATTTCCCAGTCAACTATTTATGCTCTATGTTTGACTTGACTTGCATTTTCCCCAGTCAACTAGTTTCGCCCTCTATTTGACCTCTACTTGTCTTTCCCTAATCGATTATTTTCTAGTCAACTAGTTCCACCCTATGTTCGACTTGAATTGAATTTTTCCTGATCAACTCATCTATCCTTTGGTTGATTCAATTTCTGGGTGGTCGACCAAACTTTCATATGGTCGACCCAACTGCTGGAGTAGTCGATTGGGCTTTCATTTGGTCGCCCCAACCATCAAAGCATTCGACTGGCCAGTCTTTGGACCGACTTGACTTGTGGCTTGGTTGGTCGAGGTTATATCATCTAAAGAGACATTATAGTTGTTTTGCAGAGGTTTCTATGTTGGTGAGGCGGATAGGCTATAAGCCTTCCATTTATGGATTAAAAAGGTTAGTGCAAAATCCATGTGCCTTGAAGGTTGAGGCAAGAAGAATTCGATGAGTGAGGATAATTCCTAATAAGGCTCGTCAACTAGATCCAAAGAACCAACTCACAATAAGATAGGAGGAAATAATAATGCAAATACCATTGAATGGAAGGAAGGAGATATGACACCACCGAAGATATGTGATAGTTGATCAAATAAGGGGAACACTTAGGATCGGTGTTGGGAACTACACTTGAAATTTATACCCAAGAACAAGTGAGGTAAGAAGTTCTTGATGACTAAGAATACTCACAAGGAAGAGTATGAATTGACAAAGATTGAATAACTTGCAAAGTCTAGCTCAAGCATAGACTATGCTACTTAGGAGTTAGTGAGTGGGACACCCAATGATGAGGAGATGGAACCTAAAATTGATAATCTCTTCCCCATTAGAGTAAAGGTAAAGAATACCATAGTTAACAATCGATTTTATTCAATGATTTATGCCAATATTATATATGATTTTGTGTTACAAAGGTTCGTATTGAATACATTGAACATCCAAATGTCTATCCTTTAGGATGATTATATAAGAATGTTGAACTACATACCACTAAGAATTTTAGGTTCAAATTTCCGATATTTGAAAGGTATGTGGATGAATTTGAGTGTGATGTGACTCCTTAGGATGTATGTGAGATTGTATTTGGGAGACCTTATCTTTGACGCATCTTATCTTTGGTGCATATATATGGTATTCTTAAGGAGAGCGAAAAAATATCAAAGTGTTAGAGATGGAAGTGGTATCTAGTCAAATATAGTCAATGTAAGGATATTATTGCTTTGGTATTTTTCAACCAAGCCAAGAGATTAATCAATGCCAATAAGAAGTGTTTTTTTTTGCTAGTCATGAAGCAAAAATCTAACAACTAACAAGCATAGATTTCTTATGATAGCTACTATATCCAACAAAAATGATAACTTGATAATTTGTTGATGAGTTATCAAGAATTAATGATGATTTCATTAAATTTAGACTAGTTCCATTCTAAGCCCCTTTTGAGACAAGCTAAAATCAGTCTTTCCAAAGTCCAAAATTGTGGTTTCTAAAGTGAAAAATCCAGTTCCAAATGTGCCAATATTGGATTCCAAAATTGCAAAATTAAATTTGATATTTTCATTTTCGAAATCTGATTTTGCAGTTTTGGAATCTAACATTGGTACATCAAAAACTAACTTTTCACTTTATAATCCCCAATTTCACAAATATCGTTTCTAAAAGTCTAAATATCAATTCCAATTTTGGAATTTTAGAATCCAATATTTGCACATTCAAAACCTGTTTTTGCACTTTAAAAATCCCAAGTTCACACTTAATTTTCAATGACATTTTGTTGAACTTATTCTTATACTGAGAGTGGGGGTGAATCAATATAAGATAATTTTTACTTTATTTAACCATTCATCATTCATTAGATGAGAAATAATAATCACATATAAACTCAAATCACAATGCATAGAGTTTAGCATGAAAACTCAATTAGGAGAAAACCATAAAACTTATCTTTATAAATTCATGTATCCACCAACCTATTGTTACAAAGATTATAGGAACCAACCTAATGGAGACACCAATCTCCTTTACGGAGCACCAACTCAACAAGATGTAGGCGTCAACCTAATAGAGATGCAAATATCTTCAACTAAGCATCAACTCAGCAGCACCTATAAGCACCAACCTATTGTTACAATATTTGTAGCCACCAACCTGTTGAAGACACCAATACCCTCACCTTATCATCAAATCAACAAGATATTGTGTAGGCACCAACCTACTGGAGACACCATTCTCCTCACTTGAGCACCAACTCAGTAATATATTGTGTATGCACCAACCTAGTGGAGACACCAATCTCCTCAGTTCAGCACCAACTCGGTAAGACCTATATAGAAACCCATCCAAGATCATCATACACATAATACTTATGACTTCACCCGCATGCTTCATACTTTAGATGTAGCTTGAAACCCTAGTCACATTTAGTCTTCATTCACTAGAGAGCCTCGTAACATTTTTTTGAGAATATGATCCCACACTACAACATCACAACCTCATAACAACAGACTTTGCAACATCACAAACCTTCAATCATTCATAGTGCACCTTAAGGACAATAAAATTCTAGGAAAAAACCCTCATACTTCTCTTACACGCCTTTAGATCCCAAAAATACGCCTTAGCTCCTTTAGCGCACCTCATATCTCTTATGTGCACCATATTCTTAATCTCTTTCTTGGATACTCTTCAAATTCACACATCTATCATGTGTTTATAGTATTTATATCCTCACTTTTAGGGCCGACCTATAAATACTAGTTGAGCCAACCTAAATTTCTTGGTTGGGTTGTCCAAATGAAAAATCCATATCTCCTCATTCCTATGGAATTAGAGGGAATGCCATAAACTGTTGGAAAGGTCTCAGAATAATATTTCCAACCATATAACCTATGCTCCAATTTGAGTTAGGTATCTAGGGTAAAAATTCCTTCAAAGATAGGGTATCCAAATTGAGCATCAAAAATCCAAAAACAATGCTTCCAACAATCTCCATCTTGCAATCTTTATCTTTGATCCGTAGGATCTTTTAAATGACTATGGTTGAGTTTTAATTTTGCATGCGTTAATTAACCATTTGAGAAACTTAGTGAAAGAATGAGGAAAGAAGAGGAAACATAACATCCATATACACATTTTCAGATCTGAAATGAAAGAATAAACAACAAACCATAACACGCAGATTGATAACGGAGTTCGGCACAACTTTTGCCTACGTCTCTGGGCCTTGTCTCTGTGGGGGAGGCTTCTTTATTTCTGTTCAAATTCTCAAAAGTACATCGCTGCAATGCCAAATGGATACAAGACTGATCTGGTCATGTTTGTCCAGATCTCAAGAACCCTGCAAAGAAAACGGCACTCAAAACGGACATCCGGAGCTCCCAGAAATGATCCAACAGTGTCTCCTCCTCAAAAGCTTCTCTGCATCAAACTGACATTGGCTTAGCTTTCCTTCAGCATAACTCTGCTCTGACTGCTCTCTCTTAGCCTCAAACAGGCCTGGTTTATATAGCCTTGAAGTTGGTTTCTCAGCTCCAACTTCCTCCAAGAATTTGGCCTCCAAAAATGCCCAATATCCCCCAAAAATGGAGAGAATCAGCTAATAATAGGCACATTAATAATAAAAAACCCAAAAATAGCATACAAAACCCACTTTTATATAGTTTATTGGGTGCTAGCCCCCTTCATTTCACGCGCACCCTGATTCTCGGTCGTATGGGGGGCCATGTGGCCACGCCCCCATACGTGGCCCCCTCTGTCGGCGCTAAGTCCTGGTCCTTTGGCATCAACATAGGACCCGTGGCTTTAACAACTTAACCCCCTGTGCATATAGGGATAGCCCCTGGTTCTGTTGGTGCATCCATAGGACCCATGGCCAATTGTTTTAACCTCCCGTGCATATAGGGTATGGTTTGGCGCCCATTTATATGGAGTGGTCCCGTGCTATACATATGGAACCGAGGGTTGGGGCTAAGCCTCGGCCCTTTCCCCCGTCGACCGGAACCATAACCAAACTTAAATATAAAATATGGCATTACTATTACAAGTACCAACGGGCGCCCGGGTGGTTAGCCCGGTCCCGCCAGTCCATAGCCCTGGAGGGAGGTCACCGGTTCGACCCACAATAAACCCACAACTTTTACACATAAACCAACAACCAATCACGGGGTGCCACATGGCAGCCCACGACTGGGCCATGTGGCACCTTTACCAACCAACCGATGAATGCCACGTTTCAGCTTCTAATTGGTCCACATGTCTGCCATGTCAACCATCGTACCGCCACCTGTCAGTCTGCGTGTCTGCCCCATCAGCCTGTCGTACTGCTCTGTCATCTTGCCACGTCAGTTGCTGACGTCACCCCATGCCATGTGTCACCCTTTCAGTGGTGACATGTGTCACCTTCGAATAGGTCCAGCCGTACGCCCAAACGTCCAAATCTGCCTAACATGTGTCAGCTCCTGGAGCTGCCATGTGTCGCTTGTACGGACCTGCCACGTCAGCGTCCGTACAGACTGTATGGACTGCACAGTCAGCAATTTTTTTTGCTTGTTTGTCTTATCAGATAGAACGCGATATCTTCTCCATACAGAGCCCGTTTGACAAAGTAAATATACCACCGGAATCAGGAAGATGAGACGGACGCAATGGCATAGGTTTCGTTGCATTCTGTGAACTTTCATTTTTAAGCATTTTTCAAGCCCTATCAGGCTTTTGGATCCGATTTCAGATCACAACTCCCCACAAAAAGACCTTTTGGTCCCCAAAAGGTTACTGACCAGTCAACAAGCTCGGGATAGGCCACCCGACTTGCTCTCTGTCTCTAAACTCTGTCCTGTGCACCTGTCTCATCAAGATCAATTGTAACACAATCATGACAACTGACAGTATATTGTTAGCCATTTGAACCCTGTTACATCTTACTGAAGCCATTATCATCCATGTAGAAAACATTGTTAATGACAACATCAAAAAGACGACTACAAATGAACTGATATACTTGAAGTATTTGCACGACATGAGCTTATCTTGAAGCAACTTATGATTGATTTTCCATTCAACAACCATGTCTTGTTCTTGCTTAAGATCAATTACTTCATTTGAAACAATTAGTGGTTTGTTGCTTACTTGCACTATCTTCATTAATCGTTCCATTGTTTGAAGTGTTTTATTTGCTTTAACATGATGAGCATGAACCATATAATCATGACCTACTTTAGTGAATTGATATTGATTCTTTGTTCTGTAGAAGATTGCCTTACAATCATATAAATATGGGCTTCCTAAGACCATTCCACATTCTTTTAACGACACAACATCACAAGTTACTTCGTCCACATACTTAGATGAAATTGCAAATTTGATTGTGCACTGCTTTGTTATGTGCATCTTATGATGATTGCTTATCCATTTAAGTGTGTAAGGCTTATGATGAGTTTGTGTTTTTAATCCCAATTTCTTAACCAATTCTTTTGAGATTAGATTTGCTTGAGATCCACTGTCAATTAATGTGTCTATATTAGTGTGTCGCATGATTACCCTTATATGAAACAACTTGCTTCTACAATCAATGTCTTCACCAAATTTACCTGTCATACCAACCAATGAAATCTTAGATTCATCGCCTGAATCCGATCCCAAGTATGTAGGCTTTGCTATCGTTGCCACTGTTTGCGCTCCCTTATTTTCTTTGAACCACTTGGTCTCTTCTCGGGATGCAACTGCCAACATTTGTCCTCATCATGTCCCTCTTTCTTGCAATGCTTGCAAGTGGGCTTTCCTTCCTTCTTTGTCACAACATTTGCATTCTTGCCATTGCCATGCCTTTTCCTCTTGTCTTCTTTCTTTGAAAACGATGATTCCCCTGACACACCTGCTTTCCCTGCTTCAATATATGTAGCTTGAACAGAAACCTCATCAAGGTTAGTGGGTCCAAACATG
>ML781817.1:96574-112215 GCA_009831015.1 Picea engelmannii
AATACATTACCCACATCTTGTGTTCCTTTTTGCAGCTTGCTTTGCCACCAGATAAGAGTTGTACCTGCAAGTCTCAAAGATGCCAACTTAATTTGTGTGGCCTCATCCTTGATCTGCTGCACACTGCAGTATACCTCCATCTGCCTTATCCAGTTATCAAGTTTTTCTGCATTTACTTCACCATCATGCATGGGCAACTCAAATTTTACATCAAGTTTTAACAATGGCATTTCATGTTTATTCTTATGAACATTTTTCTTCTCATTAGATTTAGAACTTGAACTTGAAGAAGAAGGAGAAGAAGGAGGTATTGATGGAGGTGAAGGAGGAATGTGAGGATGGTCCTCTTCCTCTTCACTTTTTCCTTTTGAATAATTACCCAAAACTGGTCACTTCCGTTCCAAATAATCTTCATACAAAACGATCACCATCTCCGACATAGCATGGAATGTTTTCTAGAACTCTTTCTCATCTTGAGAAATCCCTTCTTCCGATGCCATATTCTCTCTTTGAGAAGCTCTTTTTCTCAATCCAATTAATGGATTCTCTGCAACAAGCTCGCCTTCACCACGCTGTAGCTTTTCCCTGGTTAACATGCAAAACTCAAATCCAAACGTCAACTAGCTCTGATACCACTTGATCCGTAGGATCTTTTAAATGACTATGGTTGAGTTTTAATTTTGCATGCGTTAATTAACCATTTGAGAAACTTAGTGAAAGAATGAGGAAAGAAGAGGAAATATAACAACCATATACATATTTGCAGATCTGAAATGAAAGAATAAACAACAAACCATAACACACAGATTGATAACGGAGTTCGGCACAACTTTTGCCTATGTCTCCGGGCCTTGTCTTTGTGGGGGAGGCTTCTTTATTTCTGTTCAAATGCTCAAAATTACATTGCTGCAATGCCAAATGGATACAAGACTGATCTGGTCATGTTCATCCAGATATCAAGAACCCTGCAAAGAAAACGGCACTCAAAACGGACATCCGGAGCTCACAGAAATGATCCGACAGCGTCTCCTCCTCAAAAGCTTCTCTGCATCAAACTGACTTTGGCTTAGCTTTCCTTCAGCATAACTCTGCTCTGACTGCTCTCTCTTAGCCTCAAACAGGCCTGGTTTATATAGCCTTGAAGTTGGTTGCTCAGCTCCAACTTCCTCCAAGCATTTGGCCTCCAAAAATGCCCAATATCCCCCAAAAATGGAGAGAATCAGCTAATAATAGGCACATTAATAATAAAAAAACCCAAAAAATAGCATACAAAACCCACATTTATATAGTTTATTGGGCGCTATCCCCCTTCATTTCATGCGCACCCTGATTCTCGGTCGTATGGGGGTCCATGTGGCCACGCCCCCATACATGGCCCCCTTTCTCGGCGCTAAGTCCTGGTCCTTTGGCATCAACATAGGACCCGTGGCTTTAACAACTTAACCCCCCGCGCATATAGGGTTGGCCCCTGGTTCTGTTGACGCATCCATAGGACCCGCAGACAATTGTTTTAACCTCCCTCGCATATAGGGTATGGTTTGGCGCCCATTTATATGGCATGGTCCCGTGCTATACATATGGAACCGAGGGATGGGGCTAAGCCCCGGCCCTTTCCCCCGTCGACCGGAACCATAACCAAACTTAAATATAAAATATGCCATTACTATTACAAGTACCAACTGGCGCCCGGATGGTTAGCCTGGTCCCGCCAGTCCATAGCCCCGGAGGGAGGTCGCCGGTTCGACCCACGATAAACCCACAACTTTTACACATAAACCAACAACCAATCACGGGGTGCCACGTGGCAGCCCACAACTGGGCCATGTGGCACCTTTACCAACCAACCGATGAATGCCACGTGTCAGCTTCTAATTGGTCCACATGTATGCCACGTCAACCGTCGTACCGCCACCTGTCAGTTTGCGTGTCTACCCCATCAGCCTGTCGTACTGCTCTGTCATCTTGCCACGTCAGTTACTGACGTCACCCCATGCCACGTGTCACCCTTTCAGTGGTGACACGTGTCACCTTCGAATAGGTCCAGTCGTATGCCCAAACATCCAAATATGCCTGACACATGTCATCTCCTGGAGCTTCCATGTGTCACCTGTACGGACCTGCCACATCAGCATACGGACATGCCACGTCAGCGTCCGTACAGACTATACGGACTGCACAGTCAGCAATTTTTTTTGCCTGTTTGCCTTATCAGACAGAACACGATATCTTCTCCATACGAATCCCGTTTGACAAAGTAAATATACCACCGGAATCAGGAAGACGAGACGAACGCAATGGCACAAGATTCGTCACATTCCGAGAAGTTTCATTTTTGAGCATTTTTCAAGCCCTATCAAGCTTCTGGATCCGATTTCAGATCAATCTTGGACATTTGTAGTCTCCCCCTGCCTTTGACATAAATGACAACAATATTTACAACAATCTCCCCCTTTGTCATTGATGGCTAGGTATCTAGAGTAAAAATGCCTTCAAAGATAGGGTATCCAAACTAAGCATCAAAAATCCAAAAACAATGTTTCCAACAATCTCCATCTTGAAATCTTTATCTTGGACATCTGTAGTCTTCCCCTATCTTTGAAATCATTGTCAAAAATATTTCCAACAATATCCCCCTTTTTCATTGATGGAAACCCTTATCCAATTCTAATACTTCCCCTGTCTACAAATTTCCTTGTGTCTGCAACTCTTCCTATGTCTGCAACTTTCCTTGTGTCTACAACTATTCCTCTGTCTGTAAATTTCCTCATGTCTGCAATTCTTCCTCTTTCTACAAATTCTCCCCCTTTGAAATCAATGGTAAAGGGATGATCCCCCTGATCTTGTGCTTCCCTTTACTTACAAGATGAGAAATATATCACTCCCATATAACATTTTTCTCCTTTGAATTCATCGAGTATGTATACATCGCTTGAGGTTATGTTTGCATTTGCCACTATTATTACTGAAGTTGATTTTCTTATCTCACACCCTTTAGAATGAAATGTGAGTTCGTAACCTTGATCACACATTTGACTGACACTTAGAATATTATGCTTTAACCCTTCAACATACAAGACATTATGTGTCTTAGTCTTTCCATTATCAAGACTAACAGTATATTTTCCAACTATCCTTACAGAAGCATTATCTTTGTAATACCCCTAATCTGAACCCCAATTGTAAATGAAAATGTAAATGTACATATAGGTTAGTGAGTCGTTGGCACCAAGTTTTGGTTGAGTTTTGCACGCACATTAACAGTGCACGAGGATTATTTTCCAAAGAAAGAGCATGCACATTCCATAGTCTTGCGCACACCTGAGTAAGTACACATGGATTGTGCATCAAGGGAAGGTTGCATGCATTCCATAGTGTTATGCACACCTGAGTAAGTGCACGAGGATTACCTTGAAGTGTGCATCGGGTTGAGTTTTGTGTGTGTGTGTGTGTGTATTTGAGGCTGGAGAGCCTGTGAGGTTATTAGGCTGGTAAGTCGGGATGAAAAAATGTCAGTGCAACTATCCTTGTAAAATGAAATCACACTCAAATTATTAAAAAAATCACATCGTTGTACACAGACCAATCAGACGAAAAGAGACAGGGGGCTAAACTCCACCGAAAAGAGAAAAGGGGGACTTAAGTCCAAGGGAATATTTTATTAATATTTCTAAAAATTATAATTTATGGATATTTATTTATCCTAAGTTCTTGAGGGATGGGAATGAGTCACCAAGTGGCTAAATCTAATTCTGAAGGTGACAATTGTTTAGTTATGACCATGCAAATATATGGTTGAAACTTAGCGTATTTTGGTGGGGATTAACACATTTTTCTTTGAGGGTTTAGACTATCTATACAGGGGACAACCGTTACCTTACCTGCAGAGAAAAACTTGGAAAGGGGTTTCCATCTAGTAACCAATTTTTTTGTTGTTGAAAAGGAGGGTTGTCAGGCTTGTGAGCATTCTCTCTAGGTAAGATATGTGTTGTCGAAGAGGTGGGTTTTCAATCCTGTAAGCGTTCTCTTTGGGTGAGAGATTTTTTGTCGAAGAGGTAGGTTGTCATCCCGTGAGAATTCTCTCCAGGTGAGATATTTGTTTTCGAAGAGGTGGGTTGTCAGGTCCGTGAGAATTAGCTCTAGGTGAGAGATTTTCTAGGAATTGTTCCCTGGTGCATTGGGCATTAGTTACAAGTCTTTGAGAATTCCTTTCCATCCTATTGTTGAAGTACTGGAAGGGAAGTGGGGCAACTGAGGGACTATTGAGCAGAGAAGGGGTACACTTACTGGGGTGGGATAGGCATGTGGGGAATGAGAGATTGTAGGCTTACTTGCAACAGTTGGGCACCTTGGACTAACCAATTTTGTTGATTATCAGACCTTAGCTTGGCATTTGGAATATTTTTTTCCTAGTGGAGTTTAAGCCCCAGCTCAGGGGTGACCTGTTGCTGAAAGTTTATGAGCAACAAAGTCTATGGTTGGGAGGAACGTTTGATCTCTACACGTAGTTGGTGACTCTTTATAAAATATAAGTGTCCTTTATGTGCTTGTCTAATTTACTATGTGCATATTTTCCTATGTCTGATATGTTTTTATTTCATGTATGATGTTGCATATGATCAATTGTCATTATTCTGTATAATGTTGTTTGGACATGTAAAGTGTGGTGTTGTTATTGAGTATTTGTTGTTGCACATGTAGAATATGATAGTTATTAAGTATTCCTGTCAATTAATTTTGTAATAATGGTCATGAGTTTTCAAGGTGAGGATACAATTGTTGTGCACACAGGAAAATAATATGTGCACACAAGAGGTTGGGTTCGTTGTGTACACGAGAAAGCAGTTTGCGCACAAAGAGAAAATAATTTACATGTGGCACCAGAATGGTTGCACATACAATAGTAATCATGTGTTCAGAGTGGTTACACGTGTAGTAATACTTTTTTTCTCTGAATGATTGTGCACACATTTGTATTATGTGTTAATTATGCTATTATAACTAGTGTCCGAAGAGGAAAATTTGTGTGGCGTGATCCAGCTTGGGATCGTGTGTGTTACCTCACATGTTTCTGCATAGATTAATGTTATAGTGTATAATGTGCGCACTAGATTTTTGGAGTGGCATTGCTCAACAGTAAGTTGGGGGTGTTACAAAGTGGTATCAGATCATTTTGTTAGTGTTGGTAATGGGGGATGTTACAATCTCCAAAAGTAACATTGCCTCCTTTTTCTTTCTTCAAGGTGAGAAACTTGGTATGGTCCCCTGTCATGTGTTTTGAACATCCATTGTCAATGTACCATTGGTTCCCTTTATTTTGAGCATAAAGTGCAAGTCCACATTATTCCTTCTTCGGTTCTTCTTGCTTCCTTTTCCACACCCTAGTGTATTATTCTCTATGCTTGGTAAGAACATCTTCTTCCCTATTTTATTTAGGAGACTTTATTATGTTGCTTTTATAGTCATGTTATATGTGCCCACGATTATTGCACTTATAACATTCGGTATTGTAATCAAGTAGAGGAGAAAAATGAATTGTAGTTTTTGTTATCAAACCCATGAGAACTTATGGTTTTGTTGCTCACATAATCATCCTTCAAGGTTTTGTAAGAACCTTTATTTATATCTCCCACATGATCACTTCTTGCATAAGCTCTACAATCTAGTGCTTTATGACCAAAATTATTGCAAGAAAAACAATAACCAAGAAAGAGATACTAGATTGTGAAAGGCATTCTTGGTGGAACAACTCTTCTGATTCACTCTTGTTATTCTTGTGAGAAGAATCAAGTTTTTGTTGGTCATCATTTCCTTTCCTGATGCAGCTTTCATTTTTCATGGAGCCTTGGAGATTATTAGCATAGATTTTAGGCTTTTCTTCATTTTTCTTTTCTAATGGCTTCATGACATTAATGCTCGCATCTCCCTCGGGGGTCTTTTATTTATCGGCATAGCCAAGACTTATCTTGATGAATGTTGACCTTTGGAAACTGAGAATATTATATAATATTTCAGTACTTTTTCAAAATTTAAGCTTCAATTCAACTGATCAGTTGTTTTCTCTAGTCCCTTTCTTAAAGAAGCGATTTCATCCTCTAGCTTCTTGCAATTTTCTTCATTTTCTTTCAGTTGGCTTCTCACTATTTCTTCTATCCTTTTTTCCTATTCTAGTTGAGTATTCGGGATGATAATTGTTTTCTTCGTTTCTTCAAGATCGTTATTCTTCTTTTCATGTTTTTGCAGTTGCTCCTTCTACTTTCTATTCTTTACCCTGGGTCTGTCCATTTCTTCTAAGTCACTAACGAGTTTTTCTTCAATATTCACTTCCTTTGAATCTGGCATTTCTTTCTAATTATCTTCATTTTCTTCATAAATAGGTTTTATTTCCATGGTTATGGAGGGATATTCTTCTTCATCATCATTATCTTCCCTTTCTTTGTATTTTCCTGGTCCTCCTTTTATCTTTCTCATAAGTTGCGCTTCTTCTGTCTCGGATTCACAACAGGAAAAATCATTGGATTTCTCTTCATAAATGTTTTGTATATTATCCCAAATATTTTTAGATGATGATCACTTCATTACCTCAACAATTTCAGAATCTAATAGGCCACTCAAGGTGACATCTATTTCTTTTGCATTGTTTTCACTTGACTCCTTCCTAGCTTCATCTATATAACATGTTGTGACTTATTCCCAAATAACAAACCCAAGGGGCTTCAAATATATCTTCATTCTTATACTCCACGATGCATAGTTTGTTCCATCAAATAAAGGAGCTCTATTTGTAGGGAGAACATCCTCATAATCCATATGAGCTCGATATATGCCTTCTAGTGGATAAATTGTTTCTAAAGGAACCTACTTTGAAACCAATTGTTGAACTTATGCTTATACTGAGAGGGGGGTGGTTAAATCAATATAAGATACTTTTTAATTTATTTAAACATCCATCAACCATTCATTATCTGAGAAACAATAATCACATATAAAATCAAATCACAATGCACACAGTTTAACATGGAAACCCAATCATGAGAAAACCATAAAACTTATCTTTATAAATTCATGTAGGCACCAACCTATTGTTACAAATATTTTAGGCACCAACCTACTGGAGACACCAATATCCTTAACTAAGCACCAACTCAACAAGATGTAGGCACTAAACTACTAGAGACATTAATCTCCTCAACTGAACACCAACTCAAGAGCACCTGCAAGCACCAACATATTGTTACAATATTTACAAGCATCAACATGTCGGAGACACCAATCCCCCTCACATGAGCATCAACTCAATAGGGTATTGTGTAAGCACCATTATATTAAAGACACCAATCTCCTCAGTTGAGCACCAACTCAGTAAGATATTGTGTAGGCACCAAACTACTGGAAACACCAATCCCCCTAGCTAAGCACCAACTTAGTAAGGCATGTATAGACACCAATCCAAGATCTCCATACACATAGCACTTCTGACTTCACCTACATGCTTCATACTTTAGACGTAGCTTCAAACCCTAGCCACATTTATCCTTCATGACCTAGTGATCCTCATAGCATTATTACCATAATATGATCCCAGACTACAACTCATAAAAACACACTTTGTGGCATCACGGACCTTCAATCCTTTATAGCGCACCTTAAGAACAAGAAAATCCCAAGAAAAATCCCTTAGACTTCTTTTGCACACCTTTAGATCCAAAAAAGACACCCCATCTCCTTTAGTGCACCTCAGATCTCTTTTGTGCACCTCAGACTTGATCTCTTGCTTGGATAATCTTCAAATGTGCACATCTATCCTATATTTATAGTATTTATATCCTCACTTTTAGGGCCGACCTATAAAGGATGGTTGAGCCAACCTAAATTTTATGGTTGGGTTGTCAGATAAAAAAATTCACATCTCCTCATTCCTAGGGAGTTAGAGGGAATTCCATATACCGTTGGAAAGGTCTCAGAATCATATTTCCAACAATACAAGCTATGATCCCATTTGAGATAAGTATACAGGGTAAAAACGTCTTCAAAAATAGGGTATCCAAATTGAGCATCAAAAATCCAAAAACAATGTTTCCAACAATCTCCATCTTGCAATCTTTATCTTGGACATTTGTAGTCTCCCCCTATCTTTGACATCAATGCCAACAATATTTCCAACACATTTAATCTACATCACTCATAGATTTAAAATGGGTTACACAAAACCTACAAGTATGTGTTATTCATCTCTTCATAAGTATAAGTCTTTATAATAATATAGATCTTTATCAGTGTCGAATAGATTACTTTCCTTGGATTTTTATAATTAGAGTTGCAAATCAATGCTTATAAAAAAAATCATGAACTAATTTTTGTTTAGATGGAAACCATGTAAAAACATTAAAAGTACTGTCGAATTTATCAAACACAAGCAAATACTGAAAAACAATAGAAGATCTTATTAACTATATAAAACATTGTCACACATAAAAAAATATTAGAAAAAAAAAGTATTAATTACATTATTTAACATAGTCTAAAATTTTTACAATAGATCTCACATCATTAACACCATTTAGGTGAAACAAGCAAGGCCACAATCGTTCTAACAAGTATGTGCCATTCGCATCATTACAAATATAACATTTTGTAATTATATAGTTCTCTTTATCATTACAAAAATGTTTTTCTTTCACATCATCTACAATAATTGTCTTTCTAGAAACATAAGCACCCTTAGAGATATCCCAAACATTATTTTAAGGTTTGGGATATACATGTGGATTCCCAACACCAATAAGCTCCTTTCTTAATATGGTTTCACAATCATGTGTGTTATAATGCTTTTAAATTGCTCCATTTTCAATCTAGTTATGTCAAACAAAAATGGGAAAAACCCATTCACATTTTTTTATTGTGCAGGGGCTCATAGACCAACCTCAAAAATACTAAGGCATTGTTCAAATAATTCTCTAACCCTTGGGTATATAAAATAAATCTTTGTTCTTGTATGAATGTTTGGATTTCTTGGAAATTACTTGTTTTGTAACAATCATTAATGGATTGAATGTAACAAGGCCCCATTCATATAGAATAAAATCAATGGTTTATTCAATAAATCTCTTGGAATATCTATAAGAAAACAAATAGAACACACGGTTTGATTGATATTGTTATTTATACATTGCAAAATTGTTAAGTTTAGTTATTCAATTTTCCAAAATCAACATTATGACTTACATACCATTCATATATTTTTTGCCAATCACCAATTTAAAAAACAATTACAATTATCAACATCATTCCTATATTATAAATATTAAAATAAAGTTATTTCAATAAGAGGAATATTGACACACTTTAGTGATAACAAATATTATTAAAGTGTCCATTGGATGTAGCTTGGGTGTTTGGGAAAAATGATTGTTACCCTCCCCACCCAGGATCAATTCAGTGTGAGTGACATGGTGTGCGCTTAAATGGGTCTATAAGATTCTCTTGTTGTTGAACCCCCAATATTTTGAAAATACTCAGCCTCTCTATGTTCTCTCATGGATTTCGATGGGTTTTCCGTGGACGTAGAGAGCACCGATATATGATGTCGTGAACCACATGAAAAAAAAAAGATTATTAAATTAACAATCAAATTGTAATTATTACTCATCATTAGGGATAGTGATTTTGAATAGTTTTAACCACCACCCCATCTTTGGACGATGCCCCAAATGATTCAAAAATGAACATAAAAATGTTTTTCTATTTATGAATCTTTAAATGTATATCTTGATGGTGATTTGAAGTGATTATCTGCGTTATTGTCTTATGAATGGTATCAACCTTCATCTATAAAAAATATGTTTGATTTTTTGTATCTATCTCCATACTAGATAAATGCATCTCCCAACTATTTCTTATAATTATGTATTACTCCCCATATTTCTTCATATACTGGTGAAGTGTACAAAATATGTATGCATTAAGATAGTGACCCCAAATACATATGAAATTTTTGTTGGAACATATGGTTCCATTGTAAACCTCACCTTGTCGGTTGAGTGAGTTGACGACCGACTAAAATTTTGGTTGACCATGTCCACTTAGGATTTCATATCCATGTTTTATGGACATGTGAAACTAACTACACCCGATATTGTTGGTTTGGTGCATGATCAAAACCTATTTAGACAATCCTTTTGATTGGGCTATCAACATCACCATCTAGGTATATGTTCTCACTCTTATGGAGTGTACTCATGCTTCAGTGCTACAGTGTCTTTAGACACCACCTCTGATCTTGGATCTGTTTTTCTCTATAGTTAATCCCTGTCCCAACATGGTATCAGAGATGATGGTTTTTTTATCTCGGGTTCACCAAGAATGAGAATGCGATTGTGACACTAATGAAGCCATGATATGGCCTTTTAGTGATGGGTTGCTTGAGACTAGAGACTCACAACCAACATATTTTTCCCATCGTAGGTTATTAAGCCGTAGAAACCCTCTTTTTGTGTGTTATGGTTTATGCCCTCGATCGACTGATATTTAAAGTTTGATCGATTTGGTTCACTACCCATTGTTGGTCTCTTTTCCTGGGTTGTATCTCTAATTTTCCATCGTTTGTTGATTGGAAGAGTTTTTAGCACCAAGTTTTTTTTGTAGGACTAGACGTTGAAACGGGCTCACTCGACTAGTCATCAATCTTGGTATTCTTTTGACTAAGTTCAACTTTCTAATGGGAAAGCAAAGCAATTGGCCACAAATCGACTTACGGATCTGAACCCTCGAATTAGTGTAAAGGTGGTATGAATATTCTTGATGACGACTGAAAGGAGGTTCGAATTGGATGCATGCCAACTTTCATTCTCAGGCTCGACCCAACTTGAATAGGGGTGCGTCAATCCTTTGAATTGACTCACACAGGTTTCTTGCAGACTTGCTTATTTCGACTGGAATCCAAATGCCCACATCAGTGATCTACATATCCTTTTTGGACTAGCTCAAGTCAACTTTCCCTGATAAAGGAGTGCACCAACTCTACTTGTACCAACCTTTCTCTTTGGTCTTGACTTACGTTGACTTTACGTACAAAACCAACCCTCATTCAGCTCTCTTGGGCTATCACTTGCCTCTCCCACGGCTCCACTCGACTCGACTTGTGGATGCCTTAGATTTTGTGTTGACCACTCGGCCTCTCATCGAGTAGAAGCATAGTCCAACAATATAGCATCGACTTGAGACTGACAGAAGAAAAGTATCCTCTTCGTTGCTTCTTGACAAAGTCGACTACCTCTCTAGGTCAACGTAACTTACATAACTCCTTTTTAAATTTTGACCGCTAGTGTGTGGATAAATATCTTGGATGTGTTACTTTATTGAATAAGAGACTGATTTCCCATTAAAGATACATAGGCTGGGAAATATACCAATGAATTGACGTTGTGTAAGTCAATTGGTAATCCAACCCTATTGTTGTGGTTGATTTCCCCTCATTTTGTACTTGGATCTTTCCTTCCATCGACGATGGGCATGATGGATGCATATGAAGATCTAATTATTTAGAAACTGTAGGAGATTAGTGAGAAGAAGGTTATTTCCCTGGAAGAATCTCACAATTGATTTCATGCAGAGGTCATTGACTTGCATAATGTCATTGCACAGTTGCAGACTGAGAATCAAGGCTTGAGCACTGAACTGAAGACAACCCACACCCAATTGGAAGACAAGGTTTCCCTCTTTTAAACCATCCTTCTAAAATAGTTTGATGAAAAATCTAGGAAATTTTTTGACCTGAAACAAACAATGGAAACCATCTTTCAAGACCCGGTGGATGATTTTGGCAATAAAACCGATCTTGTTGATGATCTCGTGAAAGAGGTGAAAACCCTCTCTCGTGAAAATGCTTCCTTGAAGATAGAAAATGTAGAACTGGAAAATCAGTTAAAGACTGCAGAAAACATGTTCCAAATTGTTGTGACTGAGCACTCCAGGAGGGTTACTGCCATGGGGAACACTATGGAAATATTTTTTCAGACTCTTGCAGATGAATTTCAGGACAAGTCCGACCTTCTTAAAGACTTGGTAGAAGAAGTGAAATCTCTTCCTCATACAACATTGAGCACAAATTTCAACCAACTAATGGAAACAAATGCCCAACTGACTCGTGAGGTTGCCCACTTGCAGGCCTCCATTGATGAGCTTCGTGAAGAAGATGCTCCTATTCAAGAAGATAACAATAAATTGTTTGATAAATATTAGGCATTGAAGGAATATTGTTATGCCATGTTGTTGTAGGTGACTAAGAAGGATAAGACTCATCAGGGATTCCAAGATTGCAAACAAAACCTTGAAGAACAAGTTCACCAATTGTAGAATGCTGAGAAAACCGTTGAGAAGAATGTTATTGTTATTGAGATACCAGGCTCACCCATTTATTCTCCACCCTCTAATGCTCCTTGTAAGCAATATGTTGTTAGTTTATTCTTCAAAACTAATGATTTTGTTGTTTCTCCTAGTTTTGAAAAATACACTACAGGTATAAGATCCCGACTGCTTAGCAATATGGGATATATTGAAGGAGGACTTGGGAAGAATGGACACGGTATTATTTCTCATATTATTCCTAAGATAAATTCTCCAAGAGTAGTTCTTATATATAATGCTATTATTTCCTCCTTTCCTACACCTATCGTTGCTTCAAACGAAGAAGTTTTGCTTGTTGCATGTGGAGTTCAGACTTATTTGCCAATAGAGCAATCTACTGAACTTATTGATGAGATGGTTGTTCCTAACATGCCAGAAGCTAAGAATATTATTGTTGATGACATTGTTGTTGATATACCGGGTTTTTCTACTCTTAGGAGTAAACTATACCATGATCCTATACTGTAACACCCCTTTACACTCACTACCGTGTAGGTGTTACTACGTGGAATAACACATTCTCATTCATAATTAATTGCATGCATTTAAGCAAAGAAATACATTTAAGCTCAGAGTAAGCATAAGAATCATTTTTAACATAAATAATCCATGGAAAATACATTAATCCAAACGCACAGCAGAATGCATGATAATTATAATACACAGAGATACAAAACATAATTAAAGCATCATCTGGTACTTGTTTGTGAAATAGTGGTAGATTCCACCAACCAAGTGTAGGCCTTCCACAAACCTCCCAGCCTTAGACCTCACTGCTCATAAGCTCAGCAGTGGGTCACCCCCGAGCTGGGACTAAGATCCACCCCAAGGCAAGGAATCCTAGGCTAGGCTAAGGTTACAGGGAAAACAACACATAAAATCTGGAAGGATTCTTCCCAGGATGCCATCTTACGCCCACTACTACTCTCATTCCCCACATGCATGTTCCGCCCGGGAGTATACACCTTCACAAGAACAGTCCATCGGTGCTAACCTCCCTCTCTGGGTCTCGACAACAGGTCGGATCAGGAAGTCTCAGAGCCCGAAGCTGGTGCTGGACAATCTCTGGAAGAAACCACTTTCCAGCAAACTCTCTCACCTGGAAAGAGTTGCTCACAGGCCTGACAACCTGCCTCTTCCAACAACAGTCACCTCCCTCACCTGGAGAGAGGTCATACACAGGCTCAATCACAACTTGCACTGGCCACAAGCCACGCGCAGTACAGTTCTGCGTGACCACCACAGTCAACCGGGAATACAGACTTTACAGGGAAAACAACACATAAAATCTGGAAGGATTCTTCCCAGGATGCCATCTTATGCCCACTACTACCAGACTCTCATTCCCCACATGCATGTTCCGCCTGGGAGTATACACCTTCACAAGAACAGTCCATCGGTGCTAACCTCCCTCTCTGGGTCTCGGCAACAGGCCGGATCAGGAAGTCTCAGTGCCCGAAGATGGTGCTAGACACTCTCTGGAAGAAACCACTTCCCAGTAAACTCTCTCACCTGGAAAGAGTTTCTCACAGGCCTGACAACCTACCTCTTCCAACAACAGTCACCTCCCTCACCTGGAGAGAGGTCATACACAGGCTCAATCACAACTTGCACTGGCCAGCAAGCCACGCGCAGTACAATTCTGCGTGACCACCACAGTCAACTGGGAATACAGACTCGGGCTTCTCACACAAGCTCAACAATGGCGGCAAGTTTTCACGGTGTTGATTCTGGGAAAGGCGTGACAACAATCCACGCAGGGAATTACACAGACTCCCTGGTTCTGAACGGGTAAAGAGTGAACTGGCTTTTCAGACGAACATAATCTTCTCGGCTCTCAGAACAGAGGGTGTACACGGATTTTGCAGAACAAACACAGGCTTTTTCCCCTATTTCGGGATTGCACGAGGTCTCTTGCAGAGGTTACCCGGTTCACGCTCATGACAGTCGGGTCGAATGGATGAGAGAGTCCCCCCTCACGGCTTACCTCGTCTGTTTTATTTGCATGCATCAGGGTGGACACTTGTCACCCTTGGAACTGCATGTGTTCCATCTGCATGCATCCCCTTTACACGCTTTCCCCTTGCCAGGAACTTAGGATAAACATAAAATGCACATGTATTTTGGGGATAATATTAAAATATTATTCCCAGACTTAAGCCCCCCTAGGCTTATCCCCTAGGCTCAACACTTAGCCCCTTTTCCCACCTTTCAGCCCCTAATTCCTTGCCCACTCTGTGGATGCTCAGTCCCCCTTCACTCATTCATCGTGGTCGGTCTGCACCTGGCGGTGTTTATATTTTATTAATGTGTTACATACATACAGGTACAAAATCAATCCCTTAGCCTTCAACCCTTAGGCTCTCTGGACTAACAATCACATAAGCCTATCGGCTTATACAAAACTTGGCTCACTAGCCTATAGCACATATTTACAGTTCATTTCATACCTCAGATTTACAAAGGCTCGGCCTTGGGGACACTACAATTCCCCTCCCCTTATTTTTGCACTGTCCTCAGTGCAACTTACACTGTCTCTGCAAGCCTTTCAAAATCTTCAAAAAGATGTGGGTACTCTGCTCGCATAACATCTGCATGCTCCCATGTCGCGTCCTCAGGACCGTACCAGGTCCACTGGACCTTTACAAGCTCTATAGCTTGATTCCAGAGTTGTTTGCTTTTCCTGTCCAATATGCGCACAGGATGCACTTGCAGGACACCTTCTGGTTCTACCTGAATCACATTCCAATCGATAACATGATTAGCATCAGGTACATATTTCTTAAGCAGTGAAACATGAAACACGTTATGTACAGTCATAGATGCAGGTAATGCAAGCATGTATGCAACTGGCCCAATCCTTTCGAGGATCTCAAATGGCCCACAAAATCTTTCTGCCAACTTGGCGCAACTTCCCAGCTTTAGGGAACTCCTGTTAGTTTTCACTTTCAGGAAAACATGGTCACCCACTTTGAATTCTCTATGGGTTCTGTTACTATCAGCGTAACTTTTCTGCATATCCTAGGCAGCTTTCAGATTCTGTTTAATTTTTATCATTTGATCTTCCATCTCTTTGAGCAGTTCAGGCTCAACTATTACTCTGTCAGTTGGATTATCCCAGCTCACTGGAGTGTTGCACTTTCTTCCATAAAGCGCTTTGAATGGGCTCATCTTCAATGATGCATGATACCCATTATTGTAGGCGAATTCTACCAAATGCAGGTAGTCTTCCCACCTTG
>ML781817.1:112521-143058 GCA_009831015.1 Picea engelmannii
TTCAATGATGCATGATACCCATTATTGTAGGCGAATTCTACCAAATGCAGGTAGTCTTCCCACCTTGATGGTTTATCCATCACATACATTCTCAGCATGTCTTCTATTACTCTGTTTACTCTCTCTGTCTGTCCGTCAGACTCGGGATGATATGTTGTGTTAAAGTTTAGATTCGTTCTGAATCCTTTGAACAGTCATTTCTAGAAATTCGAAGTGAATTTCGGGTCCCTATCAGACACAATTGTCTTAGGAATTCCGTGCAAGCGTGCAACTTCTTTTAGGAAAATGTCAGCAACATCTGCTGCTCTGTGGGTGGTTTTCAATGGAATAAAATGGGCAGATTTAATAAGATTGTCCACCACCACCATGATTGAATCATGCTACTTGCTTGTTCTAGGTAGTCCGGTGATAAAATCCATTGTTACCACGTCCCATTTCCACTCAGGGATGGGTAAAGGCTACAGCAACCCTACTGGGTGCCTATGCTCAGCCTTAACCTTTTGGCACTCCATACATCTGGCGATGTATTCAACAATTTCTTTCTTCAAACCCGGCCAAAAGTTATGGCTTTTGACTACTGCCACAGTCTTCTGATATCCAGGATGTCCATCATAAGCCATGTTGTGCATCTCCTTTAGAATTGCGAGCTTCAATTCTCGGACATTGGGTACATACACACTGTTTTTATACAGAAGTAAACCATCAGTTCCCAAGGTGTCACTTTCCTTGGTCTGTGGTCCCTCACGTTGTTGTAGCTTTGCTACAAGACTTTTGTACTGCAAATCAGCATTTGCATCTTCCAAAATTATGTCTTTCAACTCAGTCTAGTACATGCTAATGGCTGCACCATGTAATTCGTGCACTTTTCTGCCGAGTGTATCAGCCACCTTATTTTCTTTCCCTTTGATATGCTTGATATCAAAGTCATATTCGCACAGAAATTCCAGCCATCTAATTTGCCTGGCATTTAAGGTTGGCTGATCAAATAAATACTTCAGACCGTTATGATCTGTTCTCAACTCGAATCTCTTGCCCATGAGGTAATGTCTCCATTTCCTCAAGGCGTGGACGATTGCTACCAGCTCTAAATCATGAGTGGCATAATTCTTTTCATGCTCTTTCAGCTTTCGGGATTCATAACAAACTACAAATCCTTCTTGGCTGAGAACTCCTCCCAACCCCTCCTTACACGCATCTGTGCACACTACGTAATCCTTATTTGGATCTGCAATCTTCAGGATTGGAGCACTAGTTAGTAGTTGCTTCAATCACTGGAAGCTGCTCTCACATTCTTCAGTGCACTGGAACTTCTTCTCCTTCCTTTGCAAGGAAGTGATAGCATGAGCTATCCTTGAGAATCCATCTATAAACCTCCTATAGTAACCTGCCAGACCCATAAACGATCTAACTTCTGCCACATTCCTTGGCGCTGGCCACTCTCGAATGGCCTGTACCTTTTCAGGATCTACAGCGATCCCTTCTTCAGATATAATGTGTCCCAAGTAATGAATCTGCCTTTGGTAAAATGAGCACTTGCTCAGTTTTGCGTATAGTTGGTGTTCTCTCAACACCTGCAGCACCATTCTCAGGTGTTGTTCATGTTCTTCCTCTGTCTTGGAATACACCAAGATATCGTCCAGGAAGACTATAACAAACTTGTCCAAATAATTTCTGAACACTCCATTCATCAAGCACATGAAAACCGCAGGCGCGTTGGACAATCCAAACGGCACCACTGTGAACTCATAATGACCATACCTTGTTCTAAAGGCGGTCTTGCTGATGTCCTCATCCTTTATTCTCACTTGGTGATATCCAGATCGGAGATCTATTTTTGAAAATATTTTTGCATTCTTCAATTGATCAAAAATATCATCAATCCTTGGCAGAGGATATTTTTTCTTGACAGTGACCTTATTCAACTGCCGAAAGTCAATGCACAGCCTCAACGTCCCATCTTTCTTCTTCACGAATAGGATCGGGGCTCCCCACAATGACACACTAGGGCGAATGTAACCTTTCTTTAGTAGCTCTTCGAGCTGCAATTGCAACTCTTTCAGCTCTAGTGTACTCATTCTATAAGGAGTCCTCAAAACTGGAGTTGCTCCAGGCATCAGATTTATAGAAAAATCGATGTCCCTCTTCGGAGGTAGTCCAGGTACCTCCTGAAATATGTCCTTGAATTCTTTGATTACTTTGTGGTCTTCCAGATTCAAGATTACATTTTGGGATGCTTATTCCACTCGAGCTGCAAATAATTGACAGCCTTTCCGGTAACATTTCTTCAGCTGCATGGCTGAGATTTCCCTCACAACCACGGCTCTGGGAATTCCTTGGACTGTTGCCTGATTTCCCTCTTCGTTCAGGGATGTGAACCTCTTGTTACGGCAATCCAGAAGGGCGTGGTGCTGGTCCAACCAGTCCACCCCAATTAAGCAATCGTATGAGCCTAAAGGCATAATGTTCAATTTAGCCTTAGTGCTCATTCTTTTCAGGTCCACTGAACAAGACTTAACCAATTTAGTGACCTTCCTCTTGGTCCCTGTGGCCAACTGCACTAACCAAGACTTCTCATGTTTTCTTCTCGTTAGATGCAAACTTTCCACCACCCTAGGATCTACATAACTATGGCTAGCCCCTGAATCAATTAAAATAACAAGTGGTTGATTGTTGATCATACCTTCCACTTCAATCATGTGCGATTGAAATTCTGCTTGCTTGTTGTCCAGGGCTGCATAGATCCTTGACATTTTGCTGCCCATATCCTCCACTATTTCAGGTTGCTGAACAATATGTACAGTTCTCGCTTTACCATTTTTATGGGGACAATCTCTGTACTTGTGGTTTCCTTGACAGCCCCAACACTGAATGGGCGTCTGTCTCTGTCTTTGTGCTCCCTCTTCAGTCATTCTCGACTCTCTAAACGATGGTTGTCCCTAAAGATTGTTTCTGAAAAAGGGAGGTATGTTTCCCTTCTGCCTCTGTTCTTTCTTAAACCTCTTCCGATCATCCCAAGCCTTCCGAAAGGTAGGCTTTTCTCTTTGTTGTTCATATAGGCATTTCTCCCTTCTTATTGTTTCTTCCATGGTCTTAGGATCGTCATATTGAATCTTTTCACCAATGGAAGGTGGCAGTCCACTCAGATACCTCTGAATTTTGACAGCCTCATCTTTGATGAATGGAACATACTTCAGTAGTTCTAGAAAACTTCGTTCATACTCATCAATACTCATGCTGCCTAGCTTGAGTTCGAAGAAATCCTTCATCTTTCTGTCATAGTATCTTCTAGTCAGGTATTTCTTCTCGAAGTACCTCTTAAATTTCTTCCAAGTGACCTCTTTCTCTCTGATGTGTTGCACCTGCACAAACTGATCCCACCACATGGATGCTTTTCCTTTCAACTGGTACATTGCAACTCTTCCTTCTGCATGGGCAGAATAATTCTGCAGTTGGAAGTATTTCTTCATGCCAAGCAACCATGTCTCAGCATCTTCCTCCTTCTTATGCTCTCCATCAAATGTTGGAGGCTTAATTTTGTTCATCTCCCCTTTCAATTCCTCCTTTCCAGATTTTCGATGTTTTCTGGTAGGGGACGGGCTTGAACCACTGTGTGTCTCCCTATCATAATGTCTTTGGGAGCGACTAAGATGTCGGCTACCACTCCTCGACCTACTTCTTCTCCCATGGGTTCTGCGACTCTCCGTCGTACTTGAGTCTCTTCCCTTCTCGAGTTTCTTCTATATTCTTTCCAGGCTCTTCAAAAATTTTAAGTTTAATTCACCTTGCCGATCCTGGACTTTCATGAACTTTCGGCTATCAACTCATCGAGCCTTGGCCTCTCTTTGCAATCCTTCAATGATTTTCATTATGTGTCCTTCCTTATCCTTCTCTTTTCCATGCCCATTAGAGTTCGATCCTTCGACTCCCAGGTTAACATCCTTTCCTTCATGTTCGTCTTCTATTTCGGGGGTAATCTACACCTTTCCCCACTCCATACTCGGCATTGGTTAACTGGAGTTCTGACCTTCGTTGAACTCTGCACACGCACTCTCTGTGCAATTGAATTTGAAGTTTGTCAGGCCATTAAACTTCATAAACAATCCACAACATTTATAACTAATACCAACAAGAACAAAAGACATTTCGATTCCAATGGGTTTTCTGAGCTCTCGTTCAGCTCTGCACTTTTGGGTTTTTGAAACTTTCATTTTTCGGGACTTTCGTGACTTTCGGGCCTTCGGGTTTTCGGTTTCCTTACTCTTCGGGCCCACAGCATAGTTTTCGTCCTTAAAATCTGCTACGATCCTTATGTCTTCAGAGATTTCGTAACTTCGATACTTCAGGCTTTTGGCACTCGGGAGTTTATTATACAGTGCCTCCCCACCTCTTGTCATTTCAATTGCCGAATTCTGAAATTCCGATTTACCTTACCCTCTGGGCCCACCTAGCACAGTGGTCACCCACAACCATGGTGGCACATGGCATGTTCATGAGGGTCCACGTCGCTTTTAACGACGTCATCGGGTCCCACCACTCTCACTTTTCTTCTCGACCCACTAGCGCATGTTACACATCCATGTGTCCACGTCTATTCCAAGTAAAATCCAACGGTCAGATCTTTCTCAGATCTATGGCGCAGATCCTTTTGACATTTTGGGCTTCCAAATGCCGATGCGCTCTAACTCCCGTTAGCCCTCCGGACTAGACTCTTGGTTCACACGACCTCTCCTTATATGACCACAGTCATACCTCCTATTGGGGTTTCGAACTTTCCAATGCCGAAACACATATGTCCTTAGGATTCGCTATTCCCCAAACCCCGATTTCCTGATGGATGACTCTCCTTCCGGAACTTTCCCAAATGCCTCGATCTCCTCCATGCGTCCTCCTATGATGGACGGTCCTGATCGCTTCTCGCGATTTCGCGGTTCCAAATGTTCCAGTCGTCTCATCTCCAGGATTCGCGAAACGCCGAACCCCGATGTATTGATTCGACTTTTCTATCGAGACTTTCCTCGATAGCCTGGATTGCTGCCACGCGCCCTCAACGAATGGACGGTCCCGATTCAATGTTGGGACGTTGCCAGGTGCAAAGTCAAAAACGCTCACCTATGTGAGTCTTGGTGTCTAGATCTCCGAATTGGACGATCGCGCAACGTGTGTCCTTCATCAGACGGACGACTTAGATCATTGTCGAGACTTTTACTATGAAAATTCCTGACCTCCTGTCATCGTGACTCCCGATATTTCGACATATGAAATGCCGACGGGCTCTTTATTATCGCCACCTATCCCTTCGAGATGGACGGTCCTAACTAATTCGGAATTTCACGTATCGCAATTTCCACCCTCCTGTGCAATATCCAAAGGGCTTTAAACCTTGTGCACATTCTCCAGATCTGACGGTTACAAGGGTTCGCCTTCCCTCCCGAACAGATCCTAAGGCTCCAGCACTTCTTGTGTGGAGACCTCTCTCCCTGTGGACTTATACCACGTTGGTTGTGGTTTCATAACACCGCTATACCTCCTGAGCTCGTAAGCACGGTCAAGAAACTACTTGACACTCTGGAGCATACCAGGGTCCGAAATTGGCCTTCCAGACCCAATTTCCTTTCGCATTCTCGATCCAAAGACCGCTCCACTGGCCCATCTAGGCTCAGTGTCGAAACCTTGGCTCTGATACCAAACTGTAACACCCCTTTACACTCACTACCATGTAGGTGTTACTACGCGGAATAACACATTCTCATTCATAATTAATTGCATGCATTTAAGCAAAGAAATACATTTAAGCTCAGAGTAAGCATAAGAATCATTTTTGACATAAATAATCCATGGCAAATACATTAATCCAAATGCACAGTAGAATGCATGATAATTATAATACACAGAGATACAAAACATAATCAAAGCATCATCTGGTACTTATCTGTGAAACAGTGGTAGATTCCACCAACCAAGTGAAGGCCTTCCACAAACCTCCCAGCCTTAGACCTCACTGCTCATCAGCTCAGCAGTGGGTCACCCCCGAGCTGGGACTAAGCTCCACCCCAAGTCAAGGAATCCTAGGCTAGGCTGAGGTTACAGGGAAAACAACACATAAAATCTGGAAGGATTCTTCCCAGGATGCCATCTTACACCCACTACTACTCTCATTCCCCACATGCCTGTTCCGCCCGGGAGTATACACCTTCACAAGCACAGTCCATCGGTGCTAACCTCCCTCTCTGGGTCTCAGCAATAGGCCGGATCAGGAAGTCTCAGAGCTTGAAGCTGGTGCTGGACACTCTCTGGAAGAAACCACTTTCCAGCAAATTGTCTCACCTGGAAAGAGTTGCTCACAGGCCTGACAACCTGCCTCTTCCAACAACAGTCACCTCCCTCACCTAGAGAGAGGTCATACACAGTCTCAATCACAACTTGCACTAGCCAGCAAGCCACGCGCAGTACAGTTCTGCGTGACCACCACAGTCAACCGGGAATACAGACTTTACAGGGAAAACAACACATAAAATCTGGAAGGATTCTTCCCAGGATGCCATCTTACGCCCACTACTACCAGACTCTCATTCCCCACATGCCTGTTTTTCCCGGGAGTATACACCTTCACAAGCACATTCCATCGGTGCTAACCTCCCTCTCTGGGTCTCGGCAACAGGCCGGATCAAGAAGTCTCAGAGCCCGAAGCTGGTGTTGGACACTCTCTGGAAGAAACCACTTCCCAGCAAACTCTCTCATCTGGAAAGAGTTGTTCACAGGCATGACAACCTGCCTCTTCCAAAAACAGTCACCTCCCTCACCTGGAGAGAGGTCATACACAGGCTCAATCACAACTTGCACTGGCCAGCAATCCACGCGTAGTATAGTTCTGCGTGACCACCACAGTCAACCGGGAATACAGACTCGGGCTTCTCACACAAGCTCAGCAATGGCGGCAAGGTCTCACGGTGTTGATTCTGGGAAACGTGTGACAACAATCCACGCAGGGAATTACACAGACTCCCTGGTTCCGAACGAGTAAAGAGTGAACTGGCTTTTCAGAAGAACACAATCTTCTCGGCTCTCAGAACAAAGGGTGTACACGGATTTTGCAGAACAAACACAGATTTTTTCCCCCGTTTTGGGATTGCACGAGGTCTCTTGCAGAGGTTACCCGGTTCACGCTCATGACAGTCGGGTCGAATGGATGAGAGAGCCCCCCCTCACGGCTTACCTCGTCTGTTTTATTTGCATGCATCAGGGTGGACACTTGTCACCCTTGGAACTGCATGCGTTCCATCTGCATGCATCCCCTTTACACGCTTTCCCCTTGCCAGGAACTTAGGATAAACATAAAATGCACATGTCTTTTGGGGATAATATTAAAATATTATTCCCAGGCTTAAGCCCCCCTAGGCTTAGCCCCTAGGCTCAACACTTAGCCCCTTTTCCCACCTTCCAGCCCCTAATTCCTTGCCCACTCTGTGGATGCTTAGTCCCCCTTCACTCATTCATCGTGGTCGGTCTGCATCTAGCGGTGTTTATATTTTATTAATGTGCTACATACATACAGGTACAAAATCAGGCCCTTGGCCTTTAACCCTTAGGCTCTCTTGCCTAACAATCACATAAGCCTACCGACTTATACAAAACTTGGCTCACCAGCCTATAGCACATATTTACAGTTCATTTCATACCTCAGATTTACAAAGGCTCAGCCTTGGGGACACTACATATATCTCTTGATCAACCATCATAAAACTATGTACCTTATCATCATCCTCGCCATAGAAACTAGAGGAATGGAAATCATGCTTTCATATCTTTGTAGAAGAGATGTGAAAGACGTAACTGTAGACTAGTATTGACTACCAAGATAGACTATGGTTGGATTGATGAGTGGTCATGGGTGCATCTGATCAGATGTTTGAGGAGTTCCTACCATTATGTTTCATCGGTTGTATAGTCATATAACATTCCTCTTCATTATTGATTATTTTGCAGTAGTCAACCAAATGATCGACCCGACTTGACGGTCAACTGGAATTCAAATGGGATATTGGTTGAATGAGACTCGACTGAGAGATGATAGTTGACTGGAAGTTTTTCGACTGCCTTTTTGTCGAGTGAGTTTCGACTAGTAATTGTTTGTCGACTAATGTTTTGACGAATATCTATTATTGATACTTTGATCCCTCAGCTATGTTTAAGGGGGGGAGTAATTGAAGTTGTCGATGCGTAAACCCATTTTTTGTGCTTGGATTTGATGCGACCGACCGAACCATGCTCGAATATGTTGTTTGGAGCTGTACTTCTACTTATTGTACATGATATAAATATTTGTTGGATACAAATACTGTCTAGCTTGGCATAGATTGTTGGATTGAGTGAGATTGATTATATTGATGCATTCTTTTCTAGTCGACTCATCGACTGGTTAGTGTTGTCTTGTTGTCTTGTAGACTAATCATTTGAGACCGTATTTGGAAAGAAAATTTTGCAACTAGTTTGCAATGGATGACAACATTTTTTGCCTTGATCTGCATTGATGGTGATCATACTTCCATGGGAGTGTTTTTGTATCGTCTTGTGATAATCTTTTGCAGTCAGAAAAAAGTATTTGGACAACAAATTTTGTAACCAGTTTACAATGGATGACTGTCTTTTTTTCCTTGATCCATGTTGATGGTAATCGGACTTCCTTAGGAGTGTTCTATATCATCTTGTGATCAACGTTTGTAGTCGTAAAAAGTATTTGGAAAACATATTTTGCAACCAATTTGCAATGGATGACTTCCTTTTTTTCCTATCAAACTTCTTCAAGGGTGTTGTGGTACCGTCTTGTGATCATCTTTTGCAGTTAGAACAAATTCAAGGGGGGAAGCTACAGAATTTGTTTCCCTCCAAGATGAGTTTACAGGGGTGTGTTGGAACATGCGGTTCCATCGTAAACCTCACCTTGTTGGTTGAGTGGGTCAACCAATCATTTGGGTCGACGACTAACTAAAATTTTGGTTGACCTTGTCTACTTAGGATTCCAGATACACGTTTTATGGAGAGGTGCAACCAACTCCACACGATATTGTTGATTTGGTCATGTTTGAAACCTATTTAGATGATCCTTTTGATCATTTTATCAACATCATCATCGGGATATCTATTCTCACTCTCATGGAACATACTTGTGCTTCAATGCTATGGTGTTGAGAGGAAAAAAAGAATTAAATGTCAAAATAATAAAATAGGAGAGGATAGAAATGTTGAGGAATAGGAACTAAAGGGTCATGGTTGTGGGTCTTCCATTCACCTCCCTACTCTACCCATTTATTCCTTCACTCTCATTCTCTATGGGTATTTTGGGCCAAGAGAAGAATATGCATAGAGAGCCATGAAATCAATGTAAAAAATGATTTCCATATTGAAGAATTGAGCCCCCATTTGAGGTTGGTTTTCTCATTTGGATTTCTAGGGTAACTAAGGTGTCCATTTTGTTTTGGATTTATCTAAGATTTTTATGAGAATGTGCTTTGTGTCTTCATATTTTAGTTCTGGTTTTAACGGTTGTTATTGAATAGTGAGAGTGTAAACATGAGGGATGAGCAGTGATCTATTTTTTCCTAATTGGATTTCTCTGCAACTATGTATCCTAGGACAACACCTCACACACTCAATATTTTCTCTCTTTCCATGAGTCATCTTGTGGGAATTCTCCACAACAGTGAAACTCCAACAACTATGGAATGTCCATTGTCCAATTTAATTCAATGTTTGAGATTGATGGTTATTAAAATTTAGTTGTTGCAATTAAATAGGAAGTTGTTAATTTCCATTTTTTTCGTTGTTGGGAGAAATTGTCACTCCTTCATGTTGCAAATTCTCTTGTTGAGTCAAATTTCTCTTGCCTTTGCCAGATTTCTCATTTTGTGTGAATTCACGTCCCTCTAATCCATTACTCAATTGCTTGGGATTTTTATTTGATTTCTAGGTGAAATTTTCACTTGTTGGATTGTAATTTCATGCTTCCTTGAGTCAATTCAATTTTACAGGAATATCAAAATTAACTTGTACCTTGAAAGGCAGGGTGCCTCCAAAGTGGCCGCTTGATGAATATGTGTCTGTTGTTATTGGCAGGTGTCGAAGGATGTGGGAGAAATTCTCCATCATTTCGTCCCACTGTCGCGTGAGAGCTTGCTCAAGCAACAGACTGATAGGATCGTCTACTCCATCGTTTTTCTTTTCTTCTGCCATTGAGGGTTTCTTGGGTATGCGAGAGCGATTTTACTCAAGAGAGACAATCTCGAGACCCAAATTTCTATACTCAGACCTCGTCGGGGACATGCACTGAAAAAAATGACCAAGAACAGCCTGCTCTAATACCACTGATCTGGATTATTTTCGGCACGAAATGAGAGCAGAGATATAATAAAGAAATGCAAAGAGATATCGTTTATATCCAATAATATAACATAAATATATCAGATATGAAACCATAAACATAGAGATATAGTAATAGACAATTTCTATTAATGAAAGAAATGTATAGAGACTGTAAAAATATAGAGTGAAAGATTCGCTAGAATGATGGCAGCTTATCTCTGAGAAGAGATGTGACGGCTACTCGTATTCACAAGAAGATGATTACAATGAGGCTCTGAAGGCCTTTTTTACAATAAACAGGAATGCCATAATTCCTAGACATCCAAAAACCTAACCCTAGGAGATGAAGCGCCAAAAGTCATGTGGGCCCCGTTTGGGTAATTTAGTACATCAACTTCTTGGGGTCGTAACTTTTGCATATGATCTCCGTTTTAGGCGTATGATAGCTCGTTGGAAAGGTATTGTTGAGGATATTCATTTTGGGGGCTTAATAATGAATTTGGAAATAATTAAGTTGGGATGATCCTGAAAAACCTTCTTTTAGGCCCTCAAAATGGCCCTGGAAGTTAAAACCTGCTAAAAATAGTAAATGGCCAAAATTGCCAGCAAACTGTTTTGAGCCAGTCGAAAAAGGTGGGTGGCCACCAATATCCACCTGGATCAATCCTCCCTCCTTAGGAAGTAATGGTCTCCAATGCATTGAGTTCCCGGGGGAGAGGGAAAAGTGTTTGTTGGATCTGCATCTTGGTGAGCTGCTTGTATTGTTGGAGACATCGCACTGCTCAGTTTGTGGAAGTATGTCAAGAACCTATTGAGGTTGAGGTTGTTCAACAAGTCAAGATACATGAGAGGACAGTGTGCAGAAGGAATCTTTGCGCTTTGTTGTAGCCTTGTCGATCTGCTTCTATTGGATAGAAGGTGTTTGGGGCGAGGCTGTAGTGGTTGCAGTGTCCTTTTGTTCTCCTTTTGAACAGATTGTGAAGAAGCTAAATTTTGCAGTATGAAATACTACCTTGCGGCACTTTTTAGGTGGAACAATAGTCGGAACTACCTCTGGTATTATGTAGAGATTACCCCCTAGAGAAACAATGACACTGCGGGGTCGAGACTCATAAACAGCATGGCGCTTCTACATAAATGGTTGGCCCAAGAGAACATCACAGACATCCAGTGGGGAAACATCACGTAATACCTCATCCTTGAAGGATTGGATGCCATATGAAAATCGACATTGTTGGTTGGCACGGAGATCTCGTCCTTGCCGAAGCCACCCGATGTTGTATGGTTGTGGGTGTGGTGTTGTCGACAATCCCAATTGTTTGACGACCTCTACTAAGATGAGTTTTTTCTGGCTTCCGCTATCAACAATAAAATTCAACGGGGTCCCCTTCACCCACATCTGTGAATGAAAAAGGCACTCCCCCTCTTTAGGATCTGTTGGTTCTTCTGGTTGAATTGTTGTGGTCGCAACAATAGCAATGGGGTCTGCGTCAATGATCTGTCCTTTACTAGTATTTTTAGAATCAGATTAGGAATCAGGGTTTGGCTCCTTATCTTTGATATCGTCCACCAATGATTGTTTTGAGAAACATTCATCAGTGTTGTGCCAAGTGATTTTGTGGAAATCACACCATTTCCGGTGTCCTTCTTTGTCTTCCCGTGATCCTTCTTTTCTTGTGTCTTGGACTAGTTTTCGGGAGACTGTTTGTTAGGGTCGTCTTTTTCATACTTTGGTTGTTGCGGATTTGCAGAACCAAATTCCCATTTGTTTTGGTGCTTAAATTTCTGCTCAATTTTAACAGCATATCAATAAGCAGCACCGAGTGATGAGATGTACAAAAAATCCATTTCAGTCTAGATGTATTTGTGTAGAGCCCCATGGTATTTCAGAACCAAATGTCGCTCGGAGTCTTTGATAACCAGCTTGGTGCACAAGGTATGGAAGGTATTGGTGAAATCTAGAACTACTTGGCCCCTCTCTTGCTGTGGTGTGGTCCATCTCATGTACTGGTCCTCATAGTTTCCAACAGGGTAATATTGTTCCTTTACCGCATCCACAAAAAAATCCCAAGTGGGATCGGCCCCATATATTTCAGACTCCTATGTGGAACTCTGCTCCCAATATGTTTCCCACCAATGTTTGACATGGGGGAGAGATTTAAGGAGTGTGAAGGTGATCTTTTCTTTGTCGGAAAATTTGTGAATAGAGAAATAACCTTCTAATAGATTTAACCATTTGTCTAAGGCTTCTGCATCTATCTATCCTTCAAATACAGGAATATCAAAATTAACTTGTACCTTGAAAGGCGAGGTGCCTCCAAAGTGGTCGCTTGATGAAGATGTGCCTATTGTTATCGGCAGGCGTTGAAGGATGTGGAAAAATTTCTCCATCATTTCGTCTCATTGTCGTGTGAGAGCTTGCTCAAGCAACAGACTGATAGGATCATCTGCTCCGTCGTTTTTCTTTTCTTCCGCCATTGAGGGTTTCTTGGGTATGCGAGAGAAATTGTCCTCAAGAGAGACAAGATCAAGACCCAACTTGCTATACTCAGACCTCGTCGGGGACATGCACTGGAAAAAACGACCAAGAACAGCCTGCTCTGATACCACTGATCCGGATTATTTTCGGCACAAAATGAGACCGGAGATATAATAAATAAATGTACAGAGATATCGTGTATATCCAATAATATAACATAAATATATCATAGATGCAACCATAAACACAGAGATACAATAATACATGATTTCTATTAATGAAAGAAATGTATTGAGACTGTAAAAATACAAAGTGAAAGACTCGCTAGAATGGTGGCAGCTTATCTCTAAGCATAGATGTGACGGTTACTCGCATTCGCAAGAAGATGATTACAATGAGGCTTTGAAGGCATTTTTTACAATAAATAGGAATGCCAAAAGTCCTATGCATCCAAAAACCTAACCCTAGGAGATGAAGCACCAAAAGTCATGTGGGCCCCATTTGGGTAAGTTAGTACATCAACTTCACGGGGTCGTAACTTTGCATACGATCTTCGTTTTAGGCGTATGATAGCTCGTTGGAAAGGTATCGTCGAGGAGATTCATTTTAGGGCCTCAATTATGTCTTTGGATATTATTGAGTTGGGGCGATCCCGAAAAACCTTCATTTAGGCCCTCAAAATGGCCTCGGAAGTTAAAACCTGCTAAAAATAGTAAATGGTCAAAATTGCCAGAAAACTATTTTGAGTCAGTCAGAAAAGGTGGTTGGCCACCGATATCCACCTAGATCAATCCTCCCTCCTTAGGAAGAAATGGTCTCCATTGCATTGAGTTCCCGTGGGAGAGGGAAAAGCGTTTGTTGGATCTGCATCTTGGTGAGCTGCTTGTATTGTTGGAGACATCGCACTGCTCAGTTTGTGGAAGTATGTCAAGAACCTGTTGAGGTTGAGGTTGTTCAACAAGTCGAGATACATGAGAGGATGGTGTGCAGAAGGAATCTTTGTTCTTTGCTGCAGCCTTGTCGACTTGCTTCTGTTGGATAGAAGGTGCTTGGGGCAAGGCTGTAGTGGTTGCAGTGTCCTTCTGTTCTCCTTTTGAACAGATTGTGAAGAAGCTAAATTTTGCAGTATGAGATACTACCTTGTGGCACTTTTTAGGTGGAACAATAGTCGTAACTACCTCTGGTATTCTGTAGAGATGACCCCCTAGAGAAACAATGACACTGCGGGGTCGAGACTCATAAACAGCATGGCGCTTCCACATATATGGTTGGCCCAAGAGAACATCACAGACATCTAGTGGGGAAACATCACATAATACCTCATCCTTGAAGGGTTGGATGCCGTATGACAATCGACATTGGTGGCTGACACGGAGATCTCGTCCTTGCCGAAGCCACCCGATGTTGTATGGTTGTGGGTGTGGTGTTGTTGACAATCCCAACTGTTTGACGACCTTTGTTGAGATGAGGTTTTTCTGGCTTTCGATATCAACAATAAAATGTAGCGAGGTCCCCTTCACCCACATCTGTGAATGAAAAATGCGCTCCCCCTCTTCAGGATCTGTTGGTTCTTCTGGTTGAATTATTGCAGTCGCAACAATAGCAATGGGGTCTGCATCAATGATCTGTCATTTACCATTATTTTCATAATCAGATTCTGAATCAGGGTTTGGCTCCTTGTCTTTTATCTCGGCCACCAATGACTGTTTTGAGCGACATTCATCAGTGTTGTGATAGAGGATTTTGTGGAAATCACACCATTTTTCGGTGTCCTTCTTTGTCTTCCTGTGACCCTTCTTTTCCTGTGTCTTTGACTGGTTTTCGAGAGACTGTTTGTTAGGGCCGTATTTGTCATACTTTGGTTGTTGCAGATTTGCAGACCTGAATTCCTATTTTTTCTGGTGCTTAAATTTCTGCTCAATTTTAACAGCATATCGATAAGCAGCACTGAGTGATGAGATGTCCAAAAAATCCATTTCAGTCTGGATGTATCTATGTAGAGCCCCACGGTATTTCATAACCAAATGTCGCTCGGAGTCTTTGATAACCATCTTGGTGCGCAAGGTATGGAAGGCATTGGTGAACTCTGGAACTGCTTGGCCACTCTCTTGCCGCAGTGTGGTCCATCTCATGTACTGGTCCTCATAGTTTCCAACAGGGTAATACTGTTCCTTTACCGCATCCACCCCATATATTTCAGACTCCTATGTGGAACTCTGCTCCCAATAAGTTTCCCACCAATGTTTGACATGGGGGAGAGCTTTAAGGAGTGCGAAGGTGATATTTTCTTTGACGGAAAATTTGTGAATAGAGAAATAACCTTCTAGCAGATTTAACCATTTGTCTAAGGCTTCTGCATCTATTTGTCCTTCAAATACAGGAATATCAAAATTAACTTGTACCTTGAAAGGTGAGGTGCCTCCAAAGTGGTCGCTTGATGAAGATGTGCCTATTGTTATCGGTAGGCATTGAAGGATGTGGGAAAAATTCTCCATCATTTCGTCCCGCTGTCATGTGAGAGCTTGCTCAAGCAACAGATTGATAGGATCGTCTGCTCCGTTGTTTTTCTTTTCTTCCGCCATTGAGGGTTTCTTGGGTATGCGAGAGTGATTGTCCTCAAGAGAGACAAGCTCGAGACCCAACTTGCTATACTCAGACCTCGTCGGGGACATGCATTGAAAAAAATGACCAAGATTAGCCTGCTCTGATACCACTGATCCGAATTATTTTCGGCACAAAATGAGAGCGGAGATATAATAAATAAATGCACAGAGATATTGTGTATATCCAATAATATAACATAAATATATCAGAGATGCAACTATAAACACAGAGATACAGTAATACACGATTTCTATTAATGAAAGAAATGTACAGAGACTGTAAAAATACAGAGTGAAAGACTCGCAAGAATGATGGCAGCTTATCTCTGAGAAGATATGTGACAGTTACTCGCATTCGCAAGATGATGATTACAATGAGGCTCTGAAGGCATTTTTTACAATAAACAGGAATTCCAAAAGTCCTAGACATCAAAAAACCTAACGCTAGGAGATGAAGCGCCAAAAGTCATGTGGGCCCTGTTTGGGTAAGTTAGTACAACAACTTCCCGGGGTCGTAACTTTTGCATACGATCTCCGTTTTAGGCGTATGATAGCTCGTTGGAAAGGTATCGTCGAGGAGATTCATTTTGGGGGTTCAATTATTCCTTTGTCCATCATTGAGAACCTCTATCTCAAAAAACCTTCATTTAGGCCCTCAAAATGGCCCCGGAAGTTAAAACCTACTAAAAATAGTAAATGGCCAAAATTGCCAAAAACTTGTTTTGAGCCAGTCGGAAAAGGTGGGTGGCCATCAATATCCACTTGGATCAATGCATTGGCCTTGGCACCTCATAGACAAAACCAATCTTGAAGCCAACTAACATTCCATCATTGCATGTCATTGGAGAGAAAGGAGAAGAGAAGTTAGAGTCAAACTTTCATTGTGCACAATGTTCCTACAGATAAAACATTCAACAAAGTTAGATACCTTCCTTGGAATGGCACATTAAGAACTAAGGTTCACTTGACATTGCATTGTCATCTAGTTTGTTGCATACATGTTTCACCCAAGAGAATGCCTTGCAACCATCAAAACAGAAGAGGTTGCATTAATACCAAGGAACTTGCATAACATCAGTATCTGGTCACTAGCTTCATAATATTGGCATAGCATTGCTTGTTATTGACTAGATTGTTATTGTGTTTCCAACTAGTTATTGTGTACATGTTACAACTAGGAGAAGGTTTTGCAGCTAGGGAGAGAAGAGAGATCATTGTGCAGGGAAAAGGGACAAGGTTCTAGTGGCCTTTCTACATACAGATTCCTTTAAACCAGTCAAAGAAAGTCATCAGAAACATACTACCGCAAAGGGATCTGTGTTGGTGAAACAAGTGGGCTATTAGTCCCTCATTTACAGATAATTTACTCATGAATTATTTTAATTCCTTGCAATTAAGTATGAAAACCATAGGGTAATGTCAAAATGCTAACATGCAATATTGATAACATTGGGACTAAACATTTGTGCCTAGTAAAGGTAATACACATGCACAAAATCATGTTGTTCACACACTAGTTTTTTTTTTGGTAAACACTTGAACCCAAAACAATAATCCCTCTACTCCCAATACCAATAATTTATTTTGAACTAAAGTTCAAATTGCATAAAAAAACCATAACTACAGATATAACTACAACAAGGTATATAAAAATCATTAAATTAAAGAAGTTATTCATTATGAATATGTAGATCATTAAAAAAGTAAGTTATTCACAATTTCAAAATTATAGATTTTAATATCATACAATGATGTTTAAAGTCTATTACATATATCATTTCACCATGACAATATCTCAACGAAGAATAACTCTCACATCAAATTTTGCATCTATTTTCATGAGATGCTACCAAAGTCCAAAAATATGATTATTTTCGTCTTTAGAGAATAGATTGTGAGGCTTCTCACAATGCAAATTTTTAAATGGCTTCCCCTCAATTTCATCACCCTATAAAAAAACCATTGCTATGTTTTTCTCAAAAAATTCAACCCCAAACTCATCCCATAATGTTTTCAAGTTGTTGACATATTTAGCTTCACTATCTTTAGTACATTTGTCAAAAAAAACACATAAATTTAATTTTCATCTTAAAGATTTTTTCTTTCAACCAAGAAATTTCCTAAGTAAATCCCTCCCATCACTTCCACTTTTAGTCGATCAAATTTCAACTTGGAATTTGCAAGAACATAATTCCAAGTAATATAATGCATGTGATCACAATAGATACAATTTTGACTTGTATTTAAATTCATTGTCTTGATCAACACTTTCACATGCTTATAATTCCAAGTAATCTAATGCATGTGGTCACAACATATACAATTTTGACTTGTATTTAAACTCATTGTCTTGATCAACACTTTCACATGCTTCTTTTACCTTTTGGAAGTCTTTCTAACTAGATAAAAAAATCTCCAATTTTATTATCAACAACATTTTTTTATGTGAATATGCACAAAGCAAGGGCTTGTGTCATGTGCTACATAATGTATTTTATACAGATTGAAGGACTTACAAAATATTCATTATGTGTCTTACATGTGATTTATTTTGTAAGGCTGAATTAGCAATCGACCACACTAGAGCTAGTGGGTCCTGCTCCTCTGACTTCCATGCCAAATTGGACTATTTTTTTGTTTTGTTCTAGTATGCAATTATATTTTTCTGAAGGCTTATCGTTTCTATTTTCATCCCCTACATAGAAATAAAGGTATGCACTGCTGATTTATAACTCTTGAAAACAATCTACAATCTTTAAGCTTTGAAGAACATTGATTCAAACATATAAAATGACCTTCTTTCTATCCTTCACCATTTTATCTTGATAGTTGAAATTTGAATTGGAATTCTTAATAGAATCTCCAAAACCCTCATCATCTCAATTGGATTTTACATTCTTTTTAGAATATTCTTGTGATTCATTATTGTATATATTTACAACTAAATATAGGGATCGAAAAACAATTACTTCAAAAAGAAAGTATATAAAAGAAAAGTCTTAATCAAAAGAATATAGTTAAAAAAAATTAAAAGAACATATTAACTTTTGCATATCAAGTGATAGTTTTTTATAAAAACAATTCCCATGTACAATTCCTAATGAACTGTCTCCACAATTGAAATTAGCTATCGACTTCTAGATCTTGTCACAGAATGAACAAATCTATATTTGATGTATACTGAAAGAACTGTACCTTCAAATGAGGTATGTCTATCAACTATGTGATCCTAGAATTGTTGGTGCCTGTCCTTTACGAAGACATGTTCTCTGAAACCAAATATTATATATTTGCAAGTTGGTATATCAAAAAGTGGTAGATTTAGATCTTTTGAATCCATCAATGTATGAAGAGAAGGGACAATCTCCCCATTCAATGAATTCTCCAACATTGTATAAGAGACATCCCTATGTATAAATCTTCTCAATAATTTAAATAAATATCAATGAATGGGTAATATATTACATTTATCTTAACCTTCTTGCGGTATTTTAGAGAATGCTTGCTTAACAATGTGTTATATAGATATCATCAACTAAAAAATTGCAAGTGTAAGTTTTTGCATTTAAACCAAGGAAAAATAGTAATTCAAGGACATGAACTTCCATCCACTTAGAAACATAGTTAATCAAATACATAATAACAAGCTCATGGTAAAGAGGTTGAAGAGAGCTAATGTCGATCAATGTGTTTCGTAATGAAGAGGGATAAATACAACAACAAACAAGAGTGGCCCATTTTTTTCAATTTCCATTGTATCACTAGTTTCCTGTGAACTAATTAATATATCCAATATATTTAAGGTGGCCTTAGGCAATTTCGACTCTTATTCCTCTCTCTTCCTCTTCTTCCTTTTTTTTCCCACAAATAATAGTGCACAATTGTGCAAAATAACTTGGTTGAATTTTGTAGATTTCAACCACATTTGTTTCTGAGACTAATTGTGCACAACAAAAATCATCATCTTCAACTTTTAAATATTCACAAATGATAGCTCTATTAGTTCTTTCATGTTTGACCAGCTTGCAATATAGTAATAAAGTTTCTGCATTAACATGAGGGTCGACTATTGTACTCATCTAAACAGATCCATCCATTATTTTCTCTGCTACAATGTGCAATTGTACTTCATCCATGTCATACAATGATCTAAAAAACTGAGAGCCATATTATTTTGTCTTATTATGAACGAAGCCATCTTTCTTGATGCTCTTAGGTGAGCATGCCAATAGACAATTTATATAAATTTCAAAAATTGTCCAACATTTTTTACATATATCATTTGATATCAAGAAAAGAGTCAAATTATATTTTAGGCTATCCTGGCTTCAAAACATCAAAAATCTCCATACATTCACTTTGAAAATTCTGCAAAATAATTTATTTTAAGAGTTAAAAACAGATTAAAATTATACATCAAACAATATCTTAGTGGAGAATAGTTCTTAAAATATTTATACCTGCCACTCCTCTAAGCCAATGTGTCTCTTCTCTGTTTGCTTGGCCTATTACTACATATACATTTCTCCATTTCTTTTATGATTTGATCAATGAAGGGAATGTCAGTCAGTTCATTGTTAGAAAGATTTTTTTGTTTGCATATTTAACTAATAGTACCATGTGGCACTTCTACGTGAAGCAAGTGAGATTTATGGTAACGAAATCTAGAATGAACTTATTCACATTTTTTATCATATATTATCTCCCTCTAGGAAGAAATAATATGTTTCCCGTCCATTAAATAGAAATGTAGGGTTTCCCTTTCAATTTCATCTTCAGATTTAGGTACAGTATATTGATTGGTCACTTTGTAGAAAGGCATAAGAATAACCTCTCTGGTTATTGTTGTTAATTTTGATTATTGTTGTTAATTTTGAGACAAGGGACAAAACAAATTTGCCACATCTTCCTCATTCAATTTCCAAATTTGCATATGATGAGGAGATAGAACACATCTTTGTTTTTTCCGAAAAAAATATAATTTTATTTATTCAAAGAGAATCAAATTACATTTTAAAGGTGCCTGAAGCACACTCCAATCATGGGAAAAGAGAGCGAAAAAAAAGAAGCCATGACTCAAAGCTAGCTACTAAGCCATTAAGTACAGTTACAATAAAATGGATTGGGAAGCATCCTGCATCTAAAGGAAATAAGCGAGAAACTGCATGCTCAAAAAAGGACCTCAAAGTGCAGACCTACATAAATCAACATTGTGCGCCCAAAATATGGACCTCAAAACTCTGACCCAACCACCGAAAAGAAGCTGAAAACCTAGTTACCACTACATAAAACTCCAGATCCCAAGGCCCGAAACCCTCCAATCAAAGAGAATCAAATTACATTTTAAAGGTGCCTGAAGCACACTCCAATCATGGGAAAAGAGAGCGAAAAAAAAGAAGCCATGACTCAAAGCTAGCTACTAAGCCATTAAGTACAGTTACAATAAAATGGATTGGGAAGCATCCTGCATCTAAAGGAAATAAGCGAGAAACTGCATGCTCAAAAAAGGACCTCAAAGTGCRGACCTACATAAATCAACATTGTGCGCCCAAAATATGGACCTCAAAACTCTGACCCAACCACCGAAAAGAAGCTGAAAACCTAGTTACCACTACATAAAACTCCAGATCCCAAGGCCCGAAACCCAAAACCTAGCCACCTAAGCACCGATACAGGAAGCCATCGAAAAACTCCAAATCCCAAGGCCCGAAACCCAAAACCTAGCCACCAAAGCACCGATACAGGAAGCCACTGAAAAACTCCAGATCCCAAGGCCCGAAACCCAAAACCTAGCCACCAAAGCACCGATACAGAAAGCCACCGAAAAGATGAAGCCCAAAACGGATCAGAACAAGAAGCATGACAACTCTAGATTTTCCCCTCGCGACAAAATCCAGAGCAACGCAGATGCCAGAACGGTCTGGTTGTACCAAAACTTGGGAGGAAAACGAGAAAACACATCCACATCAAGGCCAAGAGCCGCGCAAATAGACCCAAAAAATGACACACTAGATCCACCCAAGACGAGATCCCACGCAGGCAAGAAAGGAATGCGGGGGCACCAACGGAACCACTAAAAACAGATCCGCCCACAGGGGATGGAGCCACCAATGAGAGAACCACCGAGGACTGAAATACCTATGTGCGCAAATATGGCCATAGCATCAAAAGAAATCCAGATCCGCTCCAGAGGGAGTGCGACCACCACAAGGAAAAAACACCACGGTCCATCGAGCCCGAGGGGAAAAGCCAAGGGGATGCGGCAGCAGGAAGAGGAGCGAGACGCCTGCGGCCAGGGAGGCGACTAGGGAAACCCTAGCCGTAGAGGTCCCCAAAGATATATTAATTGATTTATATTCAAGAGATATAACACATCTATTAACATCAATGGAAAAAAAAAAATATTTGACCTATTCCTTGTGACTTTTTTTTACTTCTCATAGATTTTAGTGGCCTTATGTATCATCACTATTGTAGGACTTGAAAAAAGACTTAGTGATATCGTTTTCTAAACTTATGATATAATCTCTTTTAATAAATTTTACATTATTTTCATGATGGGTATCAGTGATGAAATTTGTCATATTTGTTAGATGTAATATAGAAGATATTTTGTTCACAAAATACTTTTTAAAACTGCTAGATTACCTTTTACAAATCACTTGCTTTATTTTTCCTGGATCAATTTGATCTATCATATGACAGTAAAACCCAACCTTATTTTTCACAAGATATCTCAACCTTATTTTTCACAAGATATCTCATCATTGTTGAGGCTACTTTTCATTAGATATGGTTAATATTTACTAACAAGAAGCTCAATTAATCGTACAAAACAACTATTGTCCTAAACTACCTCTATTTGGACACATAATATGTCTTCATTGATCATATTTATCATGCCAATAAAAGAATTTTTTATTTCATCCAACTCAACATACCATTCATATGTGAATTCTCCAGTGTTGTGGTCTATTACTACTTGAAGAAACTAAATCTTCTTGAATTGGCTGAGAGTGACAAACCTTGACATTTTTTACCTATAGTTAGCTCCCAAAGTAGCAATGTCCCATAGAGGAAGATGCCATCGGAACATGTTGACCAAGCCAAATAATATAAAATGTGCTCCAAGAGAGGTTCTCCTAAGACAAGTGTGCCAACCTCCTCACACATGTATGGTTGACCAAGAAGAATAATAAATTCCCTCCAAAAAATCATAAGATATTGAGATACCATGGGTTGGAAAGCAAAACCAAGGGTAAAAACCACATCATTCCCAACTAACTCCTGTAAGGAAGGTATCGACCCATTTTCCAGTAACAAAATAATGCAATAAGTGTGAATATGCCTACATATGTGTGCACAATATGAGAGCACTCCACTAAGAACCATAGTCCACCTCCAAATAACCTCATTCAAAGTGTGAAATCAAGAAAATGAGTTAGTGTGCTCATGCAAACAACCTCCAACCAAGACAAAATATAATAGTGTGATCAACCACAACATGTGTGCCAATGAGGGGGTGTGCTCCATCAAAGTGTTGTAATGTATAAACTAATTTGTATCTCCTAGTAAATCCCCACCATGGTACCAAGATAAGAATGAATCATTAAGCCCAACCTAGGCTTGAACCTATTAAGAATTAGAAAAGACTATATCACCATGAAATCCCATGTAGTATCTCCCTCTAACTCAAACTTAGGAAATAATACTCATTAAAAAGGGTACTTATATCATCAAATACACATCTCCCCTTAGGTGATGTCTAAAAATGTTACAATGTTATTAAGTTATATAACCTAGGGAAATCCCACCAAGGAAAAGTGTATCACCGCACCACATCAAACACCATAGGAAAAGGAACATAGAAAGGTGTTAGCTCCTAGAGATACATCAAGTATGTCCCCACTAGACATTCAACAAAAAGGGACCATGTAGAACACCCCCTTCCTCCTAGTGACAAACCAATAACATTGTGATGTATAGTCACTAGGATGCTCCAAGAATAATAAGATGCATGAAGTAGCAAGCATCTATATGTGAAGAGAGTAATCCACCAAGCAAAGGTATGAGCGTAACATCAAAACATTAAATGGCCATCCACCATAGAGAAGTGAAACTCCAAATATCTCCATCAAAATAGAAAATCAAGTTTGTGAAGGATGGCTAGCTACTAGAGTTCCCTTTCCTCCATTACTCGAGCAATAAAATACTTATTCATCCAATACATTTCAATAAGCCTAAAAATATTGGTGTCCTTAGTTCTAGATAACCTTGGGTCTGGAATCCACCCTTCAAATTCCTCCTGAATTTTTTTCATTAGACATTATTTTTCTTCTCTCTAAATAATGCTTCCATTTAATCTACTTTGTCCTTAATTTGAGTACAAAACTGTTAATGAGTAAAAATGACCCGCATCAACAAGGGGAGAATTTCCTAATGGAAGGTCCCAATTAGACCCACTCTCATTTGGTATGGCAATCTCCTCTAGTATGTGGAATCAGTTACCACCAACTAAACATATTTGTGTAACGTGCCCCAGCTTAATTGAGGAACATTACTGCGTGAAATACACATAGAATCAAAATTTTTATGTTAATTCATTTCCTGTAGCTTACCAACCAAAATGTGTACACATAATTAACCATATTCTGATACCCATAATTAAATGCATCTACATCATTCTAAATGAACATGAATGTAGTTAATAAATAACCTATAATATCACATAAAGACATTCTCATTCATAGAGTAAAATGCACAACCATAAGAATCATAAGAAAACTCAGATAATAGATAAACACTTATCTTTAAAAGAAATTTTGTGCAACCAGCTGCTTGGGAAGGACGTTCCACCCAACCATAGACTTGTTGTTTCAGATATCAATAGCAAGTCACCCCCGAGTTAGGGATAGGAATCCATAAATGGAGGGTTCCTCTTACAGCCCACTCACAACTCAATATCTCACAACCTACTGGTATTTTCCTATAGCTATCTAAAATTTCCTCTAGCTCTCTCCCTCTTGGCTTGCCCAACCCAAGGAATGTACCCCTTCACTGCTCTCAATCCACCAGGCCTCCCATTCATTTATCAAAGGTCTCTCTAGCATAGGTAACTAGGAATCTCTCTGTTGGGAACTCAAGGGAAACTCACTGCTAGGAAAACTACCAGGAAAGCAACAACAAACACTTGTTGTTACATTGCAACTCACATGGGAGCTCACTCTTCAAGCCTAACAACGCGACTCTTCAATTTTCAGCTACAAAATGCTCCAAAAATGCTCTAACATGCTCCAGAAGTCGCCCAGCCTTCTTGCTCTAGATCTGGTGTTCTTTTCCCCTGCTCTACCCTTGTTTTTCATGCCAATATTGAATGTGAAAATATGCATATCCTCCCCATACGAATTTCCTCTATTTTCCCAAGACAATTGACTACACACTCTACCCAATGTTGATTGTACTCACAGGAGCTTCACTCATTGAACTTGTGACATAGCATGTTCATTCGTGGGATATTAAAGAATACCCTTAATTTCACTAGATATTGAAAAATCTCCCCAAAATCCCTTTGTTAAACCTACCTCCCAATACATATGTGCAATTTTAAAACCCCTTATTTTTACTAGATATCGTAGGTATCCATTGTCTCCATGGAATTTTTAATACCCATTTTTATTTCTACCCCTAGTATGGAAACATGACAAAACTCTTATATGCCAACAAATGACAAAAATAATCCAAAAATAACCAAACAAGTGCAATAGCATCCCAACATACGGATATTCCACTATAATACGATAACCATGGGTTCATGGGCTTGGTTTTATACTAATTTCACCCCTCTCTTTAGTCTAATACATGGCCATGCATTTTTTGAGGAGGGGGGTCTATTTAACCACAAACTCTCAGAGTAGAGAACCCTTTGCACAAAAACTTGTTTTTTATCTCCATATGAAAAAAACATGAAATCACACTACATTGATGGATTTAATTTCTTGCAAAAGAACGTTATAGTTGAAGAACCTATTGGTTGAATTTTGGAAAATGCACCATAAACATGAAGTATTTCCTTATTATTAGCTTTATTCAAAAAAAAATTAATTAAGTTCCCAAAGGAAAGACCACTAATTGTAGGACCCAAAAGCATTTTGGGTTCATGGATGAAAGAATACAAAAAATGGGGAGTGGAGGAGATCATTGTTTATAACCTATGTGATGTAACCAATAAGGCAGAAACATTGATATGCAACCAACTTGATACATTGAGAGAATGGAAAGAGAAGAAGAGAATAGTAACTTATTCATGGTTCTCAAGTATAGTTTGTGAAAAATAAAAATAAAATCAAATGACAAAACATTGCCAACAAATTCTACTTGAGGGATTGGGATTGTCGGTTTTCCGGTAAGGGAATTTCCACCAAAATAAGGACACCAAACTACTCCATGCTCTTCCCCAAATACATACATGGATTTAGGTGTTATTGTGAGGCACCCTCTTTCAGAACAATTTTAAAGAAGATGAGGCCTAATGTTTTGTATTTGAACTCTTCTCGAGCCTTCTTCAAATGGTTGACCAATTTTATTATTACAGTTAACTTTTCAAGCCTTCTTCAGATGGTTGACCACTATTAGTATTACAAATAAGAGGCATCCAAAATTGATGTATCATAGGCATGTTCAAGGTACAATGGAGAGAATATTCTTTGAAGTGTTGGGTTATGCACTACAAAGTAGCATTGAAGAAGTTAAAATATCCACTCTACATGATCTCCAAGAACTAGCATTATTATTTGTTCATTACTATAAAGGATATGTACTCAAATATTTTTTTGGACTTGTTGATTTCACAGTTAAGTTGAATTTAAATGATAAATAGAGAGGAGCACTAGGCAAGTTGCAACACTTTGTAAAAATAAAATGAGTAGATATATAATGTTTTCAATAGTATGCATACATCCTTCAATTGAAGGAGAGAATCCTTCGGGATGGTTGGAGCTCTATGTGACTAATATTGGTATTACTCTTACCAATATTAAGATAGATCCAAATGATGGAGTGAAAAAAAAAATTCCTTGACATTTTGGCCCTATGTGAGACAGATAGGAAGAAACTATTAGTTTTCAGTTAGTGCCTACCCCCTCTAACTCTTTTAGAAACAAATCTAATGGAACAGAGAAAATGGAGCAAAGGTTCTGAAATATTAATACTAGATGGTAACACTCCTATAGAACTCATGGAAAGAATTTGACTTATGTTATCCTTGATGGTAAATTTGACTCCAGCGTTCAAACTACGACTAAGAAGGCTAGAGTTTTTGTTTTCTACCTCCTGCCTAAAATCTAGAAACCTCTTTTGATAGGGTTAAATCTTGGAGCCCACCTCTAAATGGATCCAACATAAATTGTGTGTTATTATCCTGCCTAAAAAAATCTAATGGATTTATTAACTCTAATCAGAGACCTCATTAGAAGACCCTTCCATCAGGGCATTACCTATTCACCCTTGATGTTGAGAGCCTTTACCCAAGCATAAGTTTTTGTTGGGTGTTTCATGGAATGACTCCATAGCCTCCTCCAACTTGCCTTCCTTACAGTAAACCACAATAACAAATTTGTAACAACATTAGGGAATATGTTATTGTTGTCCATTTCAAGTGGAAGAACTTCCTAGCCTCATATAACTTACCTCCCTTACTGAAATAATCAATAAGCACATTATATATGGCAACATTAGAGAATTTATTTTTTTTGGACGTTTTGGGCTAGAATAATTTCATGTCACAAATTAACACAAGTATCTAAACGTCATATACATTGTTTAAAATGAAATTTTCCAGGTGCTAATAATTTCAATAGTAACCTTTATAGCCTTTTGTCACTTGGACCAGATTTGAAAACTACATGATCTCCTCTAACTGCACAGGGATCTCTCCCATTTCCTTGACTCCCTACACATCATCCTGTTAAAATTTCGATATGCTTGTTTAACCATAGACAATGTCACATCATTGTCACCCAACCATAGGCATTCATTATGCCACCCGTGAGAACAATAACCTTTAGATATAATGATTCTGGTAAGTCCACACTAGAACCAACAGATAAACCCTAACCAACAACACAACTGCTACAATAGCCTTGCTTTGGGCCTGGGTATTTAGGGTGGACCCTAAGTGATTTCTCAAAAAATAACATATTCTCAATAATCACCAGAATTAACAATAATTGTGCTTGTTGAAATGAGCACAAGTCAATCTAGAGTATGGCATGCTTCTGAGTAAGATGTGCAAGATTTTTCTTATTCATATTGATCACTAGTAATGTTTATTTTTTCATGGTCAGACTTAGCCCTGTACTTCAAATGTATTAGACAAGAAAGCAAAAGGATATTTTTAGTCATACTAGGAACATACAATACAAAAATTCTTCGGCTAGAATGCATAATGCGATAGACCCCAATCCAACCACTGGGTACCTGCCATCATCATCAAGCTCCACCTACATATCAGTATCATGTTCCTCCAAGTTGAAGAAAGATAATATGTTGAAAGTCATGTGTCTAGAGGCTCCATTGTCAACATAACACCCAACACCTAAAATTGTGTTGGTGAAAAGGGATGACACCATGGCAAAGGTCGTATCAAGCCTAGCAGTCAACTTGTCCACTCTTGAAGCTTCAATGCTTCCTACAAACTATTTTAGATGTTTCTACTTACCCTTCCCCTTATTCTTCTTGAGACACTAAGAAGCATAGTGACCATGATTGTTGCAGTTGAAGCACTTGATATGGCTCAAGCCCTCTTGTTGATTAGAAGGCCCTGCTTTTTCTTTATTCTTCTTACTAGATCTTTTTATTCCTCCCTTCCTCACCTTCCCGATGAGGACTAGGTTTGGAAAATCCTCATAAGTGGTTGAGAGATGTTGTAGTCTTGTATCCTCTCCAATGAAAACATCCCACAACTTATGAAAGTCAAGTAACTTCTCTCAGCCACATATAATTTGGACAAAGTTGTGCCATGGTGCATTGAATCCATTCAAAGAAATCCAAATTAGCTCATCATCCTCAAAGGTGTCCCCAATTGTATCAATTTGATCTATCAACTCTACTATCTTCATGATATAGCTTGCCATTGTATCTATGTTGCTCATGCGGGTAGTGTTCTGCTTGTTCTTTAATAGCATCCTCTTGGGAAAGTTCACACTCTAGTACATTTTTCCCAAGGCATCATACATTTGTTTGGAAATATTCTTCTCAATTATATGAGGGATTAGATGATCCTTCATCGATTCCAACAATATTTTTTTCTCACTTACTATCTTTGGGATCTATAGGCGGTGCAACCACCTTATCCATAAGGTACCATAAGTATGCCATTTACAAGAGGTTCTGCAATATTAACTTCCATGGCATAAAGTTGGAGGCTCCCTCCAACAAGTGACTCTCTCGCATATTAGGAATTTCCATCACTACCACTATCTAGAACAAGCTACACTCTATAATTTCTAAAATCACAAGGTCTTCTCACCTCACAACCTTCAACATGCCCACATGCCAATTACTTGCGCCATTGTGATCCAAGCACTGAAGACTGGATGTGTTTCCAATTGAAATATTCCAATATCTCTCTACTCTAGACAACCTGTCACTCCAGGCACATAATCTTAAAGATTTTAGGTGCTAAGCTCTAATACCATGTTAAACTTTCTAACACATGGTAAACAAATTCAACATTGTCATATAATTCCTACAATAAACTAAAATAGAAAAAACTAAATCCTATCAAAATAGATCTAAACTCTAGATGCAAGAATCTATAAACAAATACTAAAACCTTTCACAACTTTTCATTAATTTTGAACATGAAAAATATGAATAGGAAAAACCCTAAACTACTAACTGTTAACCCAATTACTGAAGTTGTACCTCTACCCTTTCTCTTATAGATCTTATAAGGGCATACATTTAGGGTTTATAAACTCAAAAATAGGTCAAACTCAAAATATAAAGTGAGCTAAAAAAGAAACTGGACTTGGTGTTTTACTTAAAACCTTATCCTTTTGTATCTACTAGATAAAGTTATGACTACTCAATGCTTTATTTAGAACTAAGGGATAACCTTATCCATATATCTAAAGTTGGAACCCTCAATTTAGAGATACATGCATGCATATGCTCTAACTTAGACTTGTACCCTGGTCTTCTATAATTGCTCATGCACCCTCATTATGATGTTGTACATATCTATTGTTGTTGTAAAGAAGGTCCCTAGATCTGTTGTGTATGTTGTTGTTGTTGTAGAATATTGTCCAAGGTACATACTCTAACACTAGAAGTTCTTCAATTAGGAAAAATGACCTTTGACAACATTAACCTATCTTCTTCCATTGATTGGTGCCTTAAGAGTACTCATTTGGAGTTTTTTTTAAATCCCAAAGGAGGTTGAGGTTACTTGCATTCATATCTTCACTTCAAATCCCACTTCAATATCACAATTATATGCACTATCATTATTAACGTTTTTTGATCCATCCTCTTCCTCTTCTCATAGGCCCTATTGCAATTTATAATCATCAAGATACTAGCTTAATAAAATATGTTTTTAGATCTATTAATTCCTATAGTTGATAAGAAGAAGAAAGAAAGTGTTTGACCTTACATGGCCATTCCCTACAAATAATAATTCTGGTTCATCATCTATAAACATGCTACTTTTGAATGCATACCTGAGTATAAATTCCAAACCCAACATGGGGATTAGGAAAGCCTCCTAAAGGAATTAGAATATTTCAGTGCTTAGTTTTTCAAACAATCCCACCAAGCTCAAGCTCAGTCACTATGCACATCAATAGTTAAGCGGTCTAAAATCAGAGTTAAGCAGTCATGAAGAATATATAAAACATAAGAATTAATGATTTGCATTGTATATGCATTATTGGGGCCTCATATTTGCCCCAACATGTTAAGAACCAAACATCAATATAGCATGGAAAAACCTCAGGAAAAGTACTCAATGCCTTGAAACAAAGATAATTTCAGATAATAAGCCTCTTCGAGGGGGCAACCTCCTTTTACCCCACTTAAATGTTCAAGTACAAGATG
>ML781817.1:162737-183813 GCA_009831015.1 Picea engelmannii
ATATCTTGTTTCTAAATATGCAATTACTAACATTTACTTCTAGCAACTCATCATGTAGGAACCATATAGATTGACATTGATGGGTGAAAGGATCGAGGAGATCTCCTATTAATGCGCATTAAACCAAGATTTGCGAGGGGTTATATTATCCCTTCCAAGTTTTGACTTCAAAATCATGAAATGTTGTTCGCACGTCGTCGCCTTGGCACATTCATGAAACCTCCAATCCTCAATTTCTCTTCGTCATACCCTCCACCTTCGCATTTCTAAATATGAAATAAGTAAGTTTTACTGCTAACAATTCATCATGCACCACCCATACAAATTGTCATTAATCAGTGAAAGGCTCGAGGAACTTTCCCATTCATAAGGATTTAACCAAGATTTAGCGGAGAGTTACATTATCGGATCTAACTGTTCATTTCAACGATCATCTAGAGAAAACCAATGTTCTCATAAACCTATGGCATCAGCTTGACAACAGTTATGTGGAGATACAATGAACATATTCGGGCGTGAGGACCAGAACTTCCAGTGGTCCAGGGCATATTCTTATTACTCAACCTCTGTCGCAGAGAACCAAGTAATTTGGACCTCTAGGATTGCTCGTGTAGGCTTTGTCCCTGGGGTTTTTGACTATAAGGACCTGGTCTCTTGGTGTGCCGATAAATTTATTTCAGACAAAAGAATTATTCCACTGCGGTACCACTCTTATGTTTCTTTGTCACCTCAGGTCTTCTGCCAGATGCTAAGATTGTCAGAGCCAACATTGGTGTTCAGAGGAGAAGATTGCAAACAGTTCCTAGCAAAGCATAATAACGGGTTGGACCTCTTGCCCCATTTATTGGAAAACCCGCTTCTAGTTCCTGAAGATATTACAAGCTTCCAGGTTAGTTCATTTAGAAATCCATTTCACGAAATTGCCTGATTGTTTACAAGAATAACGGGACAGGAGTCCACAGCAATTGTTTCTCGGATGGATCTTTATATTTTGTATTTCACAGTCAACGAACAAGCCATTTTTTATTGGGGCAAGTTAATTTCCCATGAAATATGCTCCCAATTGTCAAGCTTCAAAAGGGAAAAGAAATTGTATATGTCGTCCTACTTAGTTTTTGCGATAGCGCATTCCTGTCGGTTTCCACAACTGTCTCTATCGAAGAATGTTCTGGTACCAGGCCTTGTGGAAGCACAAGGCTTCCCACTGTTTTTATGAGGTTTTTAATGGCTTCGTGTCTTTTTTCAATGTTTTGTTGTTAGGAGAAGATGCTCCCCGCATATCTGAACATGCAACTAGTTTTTTGGACAGGAAGGGGACACTCAAACATTTGGATAATTACACTGTCATAATAATTTTTGGCTTCATGGAAAAACTTGCTCTCCTTCCATGTCACATTACGGACAAAATGTTTGTTGCAGAAGTAGCATGACAATACAACTATTGGTTGCATCTGTTGCAAAAGAAGAAGAAAACACAATTCATTCCTCTGCCTTGGAAAGTAGGGGAGTTCCTGTTGAAAAACATCAACAAAATTGAGGAATTCGCAACGCATTCTAGCATCTCCAACCTGGAATATGCTGAAATCATAAGAGGGTTTGACCCCTATAATATTTTTCGACAACATTTACAAACACTTGGCCTCGGCGATTTTTTTTTCAAAAAACACCTGCCCGAAAATAGAGACAGTGGCAGCAACGCTCTTGCCTTTGATGTTGGTGACCTAGACACGGTGCAAAGCTGCACTAAATTGTACATGCAACAGGGGAAAGGCCTTGGTGACAAGAGTGTTCAATCGGTAAATAGCACTCCAAAAAGTACAACATCCCGGAGCATCGCTCCAATGGCCCACCACAGCAACAAAGAAACTCAGAGTTCTTCAAACAAAGGAGGAGATAACGACCCTCCTCACTCTAAAATTGATAGTTCTCACAAGCTTCCAGTAGAGAAGAAGAGAAAAAAAAATGTGGGGTAGGTGGAAGAGCCAAAAATTCAGAATGAGAACATGGAACTTGACACTGATCTGGATAGCATGCTTCGCTACCTTGATTAGCCTAAAGACACCATCCAGCATAGCCATCCAATGGACATATCTGTTACCGAAAATTTTGACAAAGATGAATCCTTCGTGTTCCAGAGCGTTGTTTTTGATAGCCAGTCCAAAAAATTGATAATTGAGAAAAAAGATGTAAAAAATAAGAAAGGAAAATCTCGTTCAGAGCTTGACCTTGCCAACATGTGGCCATCCCAAATCTTTCAACTTCACAACGTGAGCAGAGAATCACTTCATGATTCCATTGGAGGCATTGAGGCTGAGAATGCCACACTGAAGGACCGGATCAAGGAATTGGAAGAGGCTTTGATTCCTATGCCATTGCTTGTCAATCCTTTGGCAATAGTCATGCCTGCCACCCCTGCATCCAATGTAAAAGCATCCTCCACCCTGCTCGCATCCTGTAGAGGATATGTGGAGAATAATATCAAGAAAAGAATGGAACTAGTTACCAAGGTGTGGAAAACATCACAAACCATCACTTCCCTTGGAACCAAGGCACATACTTTGCTCAAACATTTGCAGGTGGAGTTAAAAGATGAAGAAAAATTCTTTTTAAAAACGGTCCTTCCTTTTGGCACCATTGTCAACAATATGACAGAAACAAAAAGAAGAGAACAAGATCTTCCATCCAAAAACCGGATCGGTCAATTGAATGCATGTTGGAAAGAAAAAGTGAAGAACCTGCATCTCATTGTTCAGTCATGTGAACAAGCCATATTGAACAAAGATAAATTATTCACAAGGTTGTTAAGAATAAACTTAGTCGGAAAAACCAACAAATTCCAAGACCCTGACTTAATCGCAAACTCCTTGCCCTTGACTAGGCAAGAGTTTGATAAACAGGTTGCTATGTTTAAGGCCTTGTCTCTGGAAAAGTTTTACAGCATATTTCAGTTTGATCAAGCTCACGTCGACGACTGGCTAGTCAAATATTCACTATAGAATGAGGAAATTCATCAAGATCTATGCAATCTTTCTATCGACTTCCAGGAATTAGAAAATGATCTTTTCAACATAAAAATCTGGAACGAGATCAACATCACCCCAATGAGAAGCTACATTGAAGAATGGGTCGAAAGAGAATTGAAGCAGGCCACTGATGAAAGGCAACAGGCAGTTGCCAGGATTCCAGCAGCCATCGACGACATCATTGAAACCGCAGTCGTCAGCAACATTAATGAAATGACAATCGCAAGCAAATAGCCAAAGGGCTCATATGTACCCTCACTATAAGTCTATTGATCGCATCCTACTTTGTTTATCAACCCAATTATTCCATTTTTTAAATAGAGATGTGTAGGCAAACACTTATACCTTTCAATTTATTTTTTTTCCAGGTATTGCACTCTATCTTATTTCTACAGTCCTGTTTCTTGTACATATTTCTCTAATGGTCCACAGGAGCCCCAATCCCAGTCTACATGACAAACGCATTGAGATTTCGATTTATATGTAACAGACTTTAATTGTTTTTGTATATTTCAAAATTTCCAGTAGTATGTAACAAACTTTTATTTTTTGACATATTTCAAATAAAATTGTTTTCTTGTCTCCTTTTAAATTTATGTCTTCATACATTTTTATCTTTCACCAGTCTGTATGACAAATGCATCTAAATTTTTATATGTAACAGACTTTTATTTTTTTATATATTTCAAAATAAATGGTGCTCTACATGCCAAGCGTCATTTACTTATGCCCCATGTTCTGTGATATACATGTTGCACACAACATTTCCGTGATATACATTTCAAAATTTCCAGTAGTATGTAATGAACTTTTATTTTTTTACATATTTCAAATAAAATTGTTTTCTTATCTCCTTTTAAATTTATGTCTTCATACATTTTTATCTTTCACCAGTCTATATGGAAAATGCATTTAAATTTCCAAATTTTTTCTTCCACTGTCAACAAATTTCTAGTTTGTTATATACTTTCAAAAAATAAATGGTGCTCTGCATGCCAAGCATCATTTACTTATGCCCATGTTTCGTGATATACATGTTGCACACAACATTTTCGTGATATACATTTTGCACTGAACACTTCCGTCATTTACAATTCGACCCCATTTTCCACAATTTGCTTTCTAACATCGTTGGCAGGGACTACACTTCCACGCAGCCTTGTTTTATATAGGTATAAGTGGTGGATGGATGGAAAATACATGGCTAGAGAGAAAAACAAGGGTTTAAACAGATAAAAAAAAGAAAAAGTGAAAGAACTAAAATTTGACTAATTTTAGACAAATTGTCTTCAAGCCTGGATTTCCTGATTTTTTATCAGAATATGCATCGGGTTGAATACAAAAGCCACATATATATTTGAATAGATTTTCAACACTATAAAGAACATAAAAATCCAAGTTATAAGTGAGGATTTATTTTCAACGGTTTGTCTTCCAAGGTGATTTTGAAGTGAGTATTTATTTTCAACAGTTTGTCTTCCAAGATAATTTTGGAGACTTCATAGTCAAAATTTGGAAAAATATCATTTAGCTTCACTTTTTATACCTCTTTGATATCCTTTCTGAAAGCACTTATAGTAGGAAATCCAAATTCTGGAGAAAAAGTTATGACCTATCAAATTAGGGAAAATTTTCAAAACTCACATTTTTTGGGGAAAGCATGTAATAAGAATGGGTTTGATTATATGTAACAATAGAGTATTTGCATTTAGTATGCCCTTTATTTTATAAAAATCCACTTATAAAATAGTTGTTTTAAGAGCTAGAAGGGTTGAAAAGTTGTAAAGGCATCCTAAATCCTTGGCTTGTAGCTTTGGTTGGTGTTTTGTTTCTTTCAAGTCAGAAAAGTTGTAATTTCTCTTCTTTGTATATTAATCAAACATTTTTTTGTAGTGTCTCAAGAACATTAGATAGTGATTTGGAACTTTATAAATTCTCTTTTAGCATAAAGATTTGTTTTTGGGGCATCTCAGATATTGAGAATCCATTTCCAGAATGAATACTCACAGGGGCTTCGTTGTTTCCATCTACTTAACTCCATAATAAATAAAAATGGAGGGGTGAAGTAAAAACATGTTAGATATGCATCAAAAAAGCTAGCCCCAATCAATTTTGCACCCTTAAACTTGGATTGTCGTAGGATTGATTGCACAAAGTATATTTCAAAGATAATTATGTTAGATAAGGAAACCAAGCATGTTGACATCCCATCCAAAAACCAATTTTGTCAGAACAAAACTAAATGAAATAGGTCACTACACTTATAAACTGTATTAAGATATGTCACTACACTTATAAATTGTATTAAGATAGACAAAGAAGCCTTACTAACAGTTTAATACATATTGTTTTAAAGTCCTGTTGGATCAAATTCCTCCAACTAAAATCTTGTCTTGATAGACTTTCCCCTCAAGTAACCTCGACACCATAAGGTCCACATCCTTTGCTTCAATGATGCCCTTGTTAGTATAATCACATTATGCTAAAGAAATTATATGCTTCTTTTAGACTAGTGAGAACATGTGGCTAATACTTTGTCCAAATATTTTAATCAAGAAATAGAATGCATACAAAGAAAGTTAGTTATTTTTTAAAACAAGAAAACATATTGCAAAGCGAGTGTGAAAAGAAGAATATCAGTAGCATTGATTGAATAGAAATGCATAAATGAATGGCCAAACCTACAATACACGTAGGGGGATCCATCAACATTTTGTGTGTGTGTACAACCCTCATGTCGACCTAATGAAATACACTAAGATGGCCAACTTGTCACTTGTATTAGGTTGTTAATAACAAAGATTGTATATAAACACGAAGCATTACACTATTTGACAGGATTGCAAATTGTTACACATCAAAATTACTCACTTCAATAGTGTTGCAAGTGTCATCATTACAAGTGTTGTAAGTGTCACATCTTGTCCGCAAGTGTCACATCTTGACCACAAGTGTCGCAAGTGTCACAAACATCACACTGCCATCTTGCCTATGTCGTGCCTCTAACGACATCACGGGGACACTTAAAAAACCTCAAAGACTAGTTTTGAAGAAGATAAATCAGTTAACAAGCAGTACAAACCTTTTGCCACTGAAAAAACCACTCAAATATCAAATTTGGAAGGCAACGCTCCCCTATGCACTATCAGGAAGTGTCAGCGCTCCCTGGGCCTCTTTGGGGGAGTGTTCAAACGCTTTATGTACCCTTTTCTGAGCGGATTTTTGGTCTGTTGAGTTAAAATGAGGAAGAATCCCCTCAATATCTGAAGGTAGTTGGGTTCAAATCTTGGGTCAAGGCATGATCTTAGGGAATATCCTCAACTGAAGGAGAGGAATCCTCAACTTATCCCAAATATCTCTCAAGTGGTTGGGCCACTCCAAGGTTATATAAGGAGGCCTTCTCATGGTGAAAGGTAACAAAAAATATTGGAGATATGAAACTTATGATCTCATAAGTGAGATTCCATTGAAGCATAATCAGTGTAGATTACTTGAGCAAAGGGGTTGGACAAGGAGAGCTGGAAGAGGTTGTTGCACCTCCATCAAAGGATTGTAAGCACATTTTACTTGTTCTCATTAATAATCAATGCTTGGCCTATTTCTTTCAAATTTATGTTTGTTCCACATGAATTTGTCTTCAGCAGATATATCTATATTCAAGCTAATCTCAATAGAATAGGAAGTTCTTTGTATCTTTGTTTGTTCTACAGGACCTATTGAGGAGCTCAGGATTGGAGCTCAACTTGGACTTTGTGAGGACAAACATCGTTAACAAGGTACACATATTCCTTCTTCCTCTTCGTATATTAGCTTAATTAGATCTAAAAAGGATGTTAGTGTCCACATTAAGCACATTTTTGTCTTGGCCTTGGGAGTCTAGAGACCAAGAGGGAATCCACTTGTCCACAGGAGGATTCACCTGTAACAGAAATTGGCGACTCCACTGGGGAGGAGATCTAATTTTTGTTTCCTTTACTAGATCTTGTTTTGGTCCTTTGCCCACTCATTTGACCTTCTCCATACTGTCTTTTTGATTCTTAGATCTGATTGATTGCCTCTTTCTTTCATCTTATTCACCCTGATTGACTGAGTCTGTTTGGAAATTTGTTTTTCTGGGTACTTTTCTGATTTTTTAGAGCAGAGAACTCCCCCTCTGTTGTTTTCGTAGTGCCATCACTCCCTATTAGCCTCACACAGAGCATTGGAACGCTCTGGTGCCCCTTACACCAGAGCGCTACCCCCTTTCTATGAGAAATTCTCCAGATTTTTCATCTTCTGAAGCTATTTCTTCATTTTGGCTTTGACTAAGGAATTTCATCCCCTCAGATCATCTTGGTATTGGCCTTCAACACCCTATTTTCTAATAATTGATCTCTTTTGTTTGGAAACTTGACATTTTCTTCCTTGCCTTGAAGTCACTCTTTGTCTTTTCTGACCTAGAGTTAACTTGTTGTTTTCTTCTCATTTATTTGACTGAGTGGAAGCTTTTGTGAGGAAATCCAAAGGTCTGTGAACCTTTCCATTTGATCTTTGAGGTCAGTTTTCCAGCATTTCTCTTTTGTTTCAGGTTTTTGGTTATTGTTTGCAAATTTGGTTATCTTTGTCTTTCTTGTTTATTCATGATGAGAGTGTATTTTTGTTTGTGTGAGGTTTGCTTCTTATTGTTTAATCCTAAAGTTTGATTGACATTAGAATTTTTACATCTGATTATCATTCACATATAAGCAAAAGGACATATTTTAGTGATTGGTTTGGATATTAGGAGGCATTTCTGAATTTTTTTAGCATTACATTGGATTTGATTGAGAAACAATTGTATGAGGATGTTGCATCTCATTGTTTGATAATGAAAAGAACTTTCTCTTTCCCTTAAATAGGCATTCATCGAAAGACAAGACTGCTTATCATTTTCTTGTGCATTTTTTGGGAGTTGAGTCACAATACCATCAGTTTCAATTTCATACACCCATGAGTAAAGAATAGCTATAGAATTATCGCTAATTAAAATTTATCTAGAACATTTTTGTTTTTAGAATCTTCCACCAACATTAGACTAGGACTAGTATTTTGGATTAGGCCGTGAGTACAACTCTCCAAAGTTTTTCAAAACAAAAATTAGTATCTTGTAATAGGGAGAGTAAATCCAATTGTCGTATAGGCTTTCTAGGATGCCCCTCTCACACAAGGGTTACGCATGAGGTCGAATTCGGGAGAATTGAGAAGATTATTCCTCTATGGTTCAACTGTTTGTAGTGGTCGAATCGTATATTGGGGGTCACTTGAGGGTATACCCACGTTTATGTGTGGGAGCCTCTCGAGTTGATTTCGGACTTGTAATCCTGCCCATATGTTCGAACTGGACTGTCGACTATACCCGCCCAGGGGTTGACTGCAAGTTGGTGTCCTTAGTAGCCACAATATTTAGGTACTTACACAAGGTGACGGTGAAGGGAAGTCTTCGTTGTACCTAGAACAGACAGTGGTCAAACTCACTCGGGATCCTTGGAGGGTAAATCCACAATTACTGTGTGGAAGCTTGCACCAAGGCGTAAGTCCGTTAAGCAAGTCGCCATCGTAACTGTTCCACCATATCCTAGCCCCTTCTTGACTTGATCATGCGACATTGGATTTCATCACCAACTAGTACGATCATCAAGAGAAGGTTTTGTTTACTTGGTTTTGATTCCTAGATTTTATTAGCGTATGTTGTTTCTTTTCGTTAGTTGGCCCTAGCTTTTCGGTGTGTGTTGTTATTCTCCAAAATTTGAGCTTGTAGATGATAAAGGTCTTCATCAATCACGTAGGATGCAAGGGCTGCCTCCAGAAGGCTACCAACCCTTACCTCCTAACCCTCCAGAAGACAACTACCATGGAGAGGTAGAAAATCAATCTGACGTTGGGAGTTTTGTGTCTCCTCCGTTAGACAATCCAGAAAGCGCTTTGGTTACAATTGAGAATCCCACTCCTCACACTACATATGTGTCAGCAACCCCTCTCGAACCACTTTTTCTTCATTTAGACTCCCTTGGGAACATCATAGACGAGGAGATCCCACAGTTACCTGAGAGAGCATTTACCGAAACATATATGGGATCCACAAAACCAATCTTTGGTGATGAGTATAGGACTCCTATTCGTCCTACCACTGCAGTAGATACAAATCCCACACCTACTCATTCTGTATGGTGGACTGCATCAGGATGAAATCTCTATGAGAATTTTGAATCCATTTGACAACCCTTTAATCCTCATGACCCTCCTGTTGAAACGGGGCCATCTAATCAAACTATGAATCACCCCATCGATCAGGTCATTAACCCTATTGTTACGTCAACACAAGTCCATCCTAATGCTAGACTCATCACCTCTACTCATTCCCAAGGCACTTCGATCCCTACCCCCACTTTTACAAACTTTCACTCTACAGTTCCACATGTTCTGCATGATCCTGTTGGGACATCTTTACACCAGAGAATGTAGACCCTTTCTAGCCAAATACAACCGACTGGAGGGAAACCACCATCTAGCAGACCTATCCCTCCTGTAATACCACCATTCTATGGAGGGCCTAACCCTCCCGGGGGACAACCCCCTTTTCATGTTCTTCCCAGAGGGAAACCTCCCTTTTCTAGTCATACCCCAATCGTTAATCCACCGTTGGTAGGGGGCAACCTTCGTTTGTTGGAAACCCTTCAAAATCCTGGGGAGTATCTTTAGGAGGCACATTTACCCAACCCCATGTTGGGGGGCACTCATATCATCACCCACAAGGAGGAGTATCAAATCATGTTCCTTCCGGACCATCTTATGGACAACCTCATCCGGGCATCCCAAACACCACCTGGAGTCCCCAAGGACAACAACCTTATCCTCCCCATGGGCCTAATGTGTATCTGCCTCCAGGATCTACTTCTTACCTCCTCAAGGGAAACATGTTTATCCTCCTTATGGGCAAGCAAATCACTCGGCTTATAATGCTCAGAATCCACCGGGTTATGCAAATGTTTCTCAACCATCATCGAATCTTGCTTATCCTGGTCAACAACAACCGTATGTAGGAGGACCTAATGGTTACAATTATCCACCTAACCCAGTTTATGGTCCTAATGGTGTTCCTATTCGACACCAGTATCATATGCAAGTTAACCAATAGTTACCTTTCCTTGCGACTCTGGATCTCCCAGACTTGTCTCGGTTAACCAATGATCCTATTTTTCATTCCTCGGTCTGGCCAGTTATTCCAGCTAAACTTCCTTCTAATATTCTGAAATTTGACGAAAAACCTAGAGAAGATCCAAATAACCATGTGATGACTTTCCATTTGTGGTGTTCATCAAACTCCCTCATGGATGATTCTATAGGTTTACGTCTTTTCCAATGAACACTTACGAGCTCTGTAGCAAAGTGGTATATTGAACCACCACGTGCTTCTTTTCATGATTTCAAATCCCTTGCCATGTCTTTCCTCACGCACTTTCAACTACCTATTCACTATGAGACGGGTACTGAACTCTTGAACTCCCTTCATCAAACTAACTCTGTGCATATCTCTGACCATATTCATGAGTGGAGACGATGACAAAGGATGATCAAAGCAATCATTCCTGGCCAATTATTGGCGGAGTGGTTTACTAAATCACTTTTACACCCGATCGCTCGTGATGTCGCTATGGGTGGCGTAGTCACCGAAGAAGAAACCATTTCTCGAGCTCAGTACTTAGATTTGGTTTATTCACAATCTGGTAGTTTGTATGAGTTGCTTCTGAATGATGCTAGAGCTAATGTCGATCCATCCAAGCCGACGTCCTCATCTCATGCAGACAGTGTTATCGGTTCCGTCAAAACTCAATCTACTTCCCTGTCGACCACACTCTCCTCTACCTCCCCCCAAACTCAGATTTGTGAGGTGAATGCAGTTCAATCTACCCCTTCACAACAATTCGAAGGTAAAAAGAAGGCAAAAAATAAATCAAAAAATACTAATAACAATGAACAACCAAAAAATCAAGCTCAAACACCTACCACCAAAAAGAAACCACAACAAAAACTGAAATTCTGGTGTATCATTTGTGGTGACGATCACTACACTCGAGACTGTCCACATCACGATGGAGTGGCCAAACTTTTCCAGAGAACTTCACAACTCGTTGTGCTTACTCATCCTTTTCCACAGCAACAATCCATGGTTTCTCAAACCCCCTCTCCTGGGGGCAATTATAGCCATTCCCATGATGAGGCCTCGACGAGTGCCCATATTTATATGTTTAATGGGATTAATTTGACCACTCGATCTAAGACATACAACACACTGATTAAACCTGACAAAGGAAAAGTCACTAACAGTACCGGTACTTTACCGAATTCATCACTGTCCTCTGTTAGTCCTCCATCAGTTAATCCTTCGTCTGGACCTCTTCAAATTGAGAAACCTACGTTCAACTCTATCTTATGCCCTCCTAAGATCACTATCCATAAATCTACCTTTAATCCTATTTCACGTGTCGCCCAGAACTACAACATTGTTGAAGATTTGTCTCAAGCACCATGTGCTATGTCTACATTAGAAGTTCTACAACACTACCCCAGTCAACGTAGAACGCTCTTGGTTGCTATTGGCATTGTTGATCCCGAGTCTTCCAACAATATCATGTTTAACCTGGACAATTATACATCTCGACTCTCCCACCAACTTGCTTTCCAAATTGACGTTGTTGTTCATAATCAATAAATTCACCGAACCATCTTAGATGAGGGAGCCTCTACTTGTGTCATGTATTTAGCATGTTGGAAAATTTTAAAGTCACCTGCACTTAACAAATCCACAACGATGTTAAGCGCATTCAATGGGCGAGGTTTTCATCCCCATGGGATTTTACAGTCCCTGCCCATCCATTTGGGCGGCAAAACCGTCATTGTTGATGTCGAGGTGGTCTATGCTCCCCTCGATTACAACTTGTTACTTAGAAGAAGTTGGTTTTATGCTATGATTGTCATTGCTTCGTCGGTATTTTGATGTGTACAATTTCCTCATCAAGGTAAAATTGTCACTGTCGATCAATTAGATTTATGCACACCCGATGCTCGTGCTCCTGCTACCAAAAACATTCCTTTCTTGGGAGACCACAAGATCACATATGAAAGCATTGGTTTTGGCTTGCTAAAAGATTCTAGCCTTATGGGTACCTTCACTACACCACTTCCACCAACTACACATCATATTTCCATCGTCGATATGATTTTGACCACGGCTTATCAATCTTTGGAATCATCTGACCCTTGGATTGTACCTAGTTCATTGGAATTCGATGTACTAGGTGGCATTGTGCCCCTTAGTCTAGCCGAAACCTCATACGTTGCTATCCAATCCGCCTCTCCCTCCTTAGATGACCAACATCTTTTGGTACCTAACAGATATTTGATGCCATCATGGTTAAACTCCTTGTCATCTGCGATCAACTACATTTCCCCAATTTTTCCCTCTAATGAATCTATTAGAGAAATGTTGAGCATTGACAAGATACCTCAAGATGATAACCATCATCGGTCCTCTTTTCTTCCCCCTCATGAAGAAATTCGGGAAGATATACACTCTATCTTCCCTCCTGATGTTGATTTTTCGTTGTCTCCCATGACTTCAACTTCCGATGATTTGGATCCGATAGTTGACATGGTGATCTCTTCAGTAGGGCTATTGGAGCCTGATCTCCTTACCCCTGTAACGACCCTTGACATGTGTTCCTTCCAGAGTGATTTTCTTCCATCCAGTGAAGATCTCTTGGAATCCATGACCGAGTTTTGTCCCTTGACACGGTGTCCTTCCAGAGCGTTATTCTCTTGGAATCCATGATCGAGGAGAGTCCATGAGCATAGTTTCTCTTCTTTGTAGAAAGCTCGTTAAAAAATGAAACAGAGGTTACGAGCATAGTTTCCCTTCTCTGTAGCAATCTCGTTAAAAAATGAAACAGAAGTCATGAGCATAGTTTCTCTTCTCTGTAGCAAGCTCATTAAAAAATGAAACAGAGGTTATGAGCATAGTTTCTCTTCTCTGTGGCAAGCTCGTTAAAAAATGAAACAGAGGTCATGAGCATAGTTTTCCTCTCTGTAGCAAGATCGTTAAAAAATGAAATAGGGATCTGGGGATTTAACCCAGAGACATGAGCATAGTTCATTTCTTGTGTCAAGTTCATTAAAAAATGAAACAATCACCTCTCCTACCAAGACGAGTCTTTCGTTAGGTCTCGTATTTCAACCTTCATTTCATCCACCCTTATCCTTTTTTCTCCATCTAGTCGAGAAATTGGTGACAACCTCAAAGTCAGTGAATGAATTTAATTTTGAGGGGCATGTCTCCATCCTTTTATGATCATTCTGGAGTTAAGACACTAGATTTCAAGATGGGGGCATATTGAGCTTAGTCTTTGTTCTTTCTCGTGCTCGAAAATACATGAGAATGCAGTCGGGTAAACTTTTATCTCTTTTTTGGACCCGCATGGATAAACGAAAAAGGAACCCCCTGGAGTCTCCTTTAAGCTCTTTTTAGACTCTCTAAACATGAAAATATTGTCAAGTGATTTTGCTTCCTTTCCCACTCGTTAAAAGGTTTGAAAGGGCATCTTTCGAGTGATAATTTATCTCTTTTTCGGCCTCGCAAGACTAACATTACGAAAAAGGACAACATTGGAGTCGTATTTAAGTTGTTTTCAGACTCTCTAAATATGAAAAACCATCGATTTTACCTTCTTTGGACTCGTTAAACAATTACACATTGAAGGGCCCATATGGGACCGAACCCTTACTTCTTCCAGTTCGTTAAACAAAGGAATAGGGACTTATCGAAGGTGAGTCATATCGAGCATGTGTTACCCTCCTCAAGCTCGTTAAATTAAAAAGAGTTACTCATCTATCTGGATGGGGGAAAAATTGAAAGAAGCAAGCCAAGCAGTTTTTGAGAACACTACCAGTAACTCTTACGGTCACCCTTGAACACGACACTTTGTCTTTGCACACATTTTAATCCACTGAACCTCTGCATTAAGCCAATCCTTTGAGTTTTCTTTACTCCTTTGGGTCACCTGACGAAATTCATAGCATCCACTACATCATCAAGTTTTGGTCCATGTTACGTTTCTGTTGTTGTGCCTCAGTGTTCAAGGGAAGTATCTGCCTCGAGAGTCATCCATCACAAATATCCTGTTTCAATACCCATGTCAGTCCATGTTCATTTGATCTACCAATTACATCTCTGTGTCAGTTTCATGTCATTGATGGGGGATACATCGAGGCCCTCCTTCAACGAGTCTATTCCTGTCGACTTCAACACATTATCCAGGAACTAGACTTAGAAACCAGTTGGTACCTTGGGACCTTCATGCCTCAATGGCAAGCCTCCTCATGTCCGACAGTGGGTTTACACCATTGACCCCTGATCGGGTAATTCCATGGATGTTCGACTTTAGCTCATTCATTCATATTCGTCGGAATGTACTAGAGTACCTTGGGAATCATTAGCATCAATGGTGATCTCCCTCGCGCTTGTTAACGGTTTACCTCATTGACCAATAATCAAGTGGTTTTTGTCATGTTCGACATCAGGACATATATTCACATGGTTAGATTCGTACTACATTGGGATCGGTAAGAAGACCCTGGGTTGAGTTTTCACTCTTATGTACTTTGCCCAGGTTGCGAAGGAGTTATTTTGAACTATGTCACATATATTGTTACATAGATCCTCTTTGTATTAGTCGTTGCTATGTCTTGTCGTCTTGTAGATCCACTTTGTATTCTTCGTGGCTACGATCAGGTCATAGGAGTATAGATCCACATTGTATCTTTAGTGGCTATACCTTTTATCAATATAATTATGGATCCATGGTGTATTTTATGGCGTCCATACCTAAAAAAGTCTTTATCACTCAAGCATAGGTATACCTGCCTTGGGTTTGAAACATGTCATAATATTTGTTTGATGGTTGTGTGCAGCTTTTTCCAGCCTCTCTGCATCCATACCCTTGCTCGAAAAAGTCTACAAAGTGCTTCAGTCATCATCGTCTTCTGACTTCGCACTTTGGGGGGCAATCTGTTACACATCAAAATTACTCACTTCAATAGTGTCGCAAGTGTCGTCATTACAAGTGTTGTAAGTGTCGCATATTTTCCACAAGTGTCGCATCTTGACCACAAGTGTCGCAAGTGTCACAAACATCACACTGCCATCTTGCCTATGTCATGCCTCTAACGACATCACAGGGACACTTAAAAAACCTCAAAGACTAGTTTTGAAGAAGATAAATTAGTTGACATGGAGTACAAACCTTTTGCCACTGAAAAAACCACTCAAATATCAAATTTGGAAGGCAATGCTCCCCTATGCACTATCAAGGAGTGCCAGCGCTCCCTGGGCCTCTTTGGGGGAGCGTTCAAATGCTCTATGTACCCTTACTTAAAGTTTCATAAGAATATAAAGGATTGTTTAGTGCAAGAGCTTTCTTCCTAAATTCTTCCATGAAACTTTGTATTGTTTGACCTTTACTTTGTCTTAAAGTTTTCCATTCCATCATTGCTTTATGTAAATAACCTAATGGATAAAATAGCTTCCTTATCATTGATTTAAAATCCGACCATGAGGAAAGAATATTACCATACTTACTGATGTTCTGAAGTTTGCTCTCCCACCACACCATAGCGATGCCCTCCAACTGAAGAGAAGCCAGTTGCAATTTAACTTCCTCTTCGTAAATCTGTTGAACACGACAATATACTTAAACCTGTTGGATTCAATTATCTATCTTTTTAGGATTATCATCTCCATTAAACATAGGTAAAGCAATTTTTACATCAAGCTTTAATAATGGTTTCTTAAAAGAAGCTTTATGGTTAGAATGATGAGAATGATGAGAAAGCTAAGAGGAAGAAGAACTAGAACTTGATGGTGAATATGGAGGCTCGGGAGGGTCTCCTCCAACCCCTTGATTTATCGAAGCATCATCATCAACTTGTGCTTCATTTTTCTTCCCTTTCTTCTTCATCCTCTTCTCGTATTCTCCATACATTGGTTCGACCATTTCTGACAGGCAATAAAATACCATATGAAGTTTTTCTCATGTTCATCACGCTTTTCCTCTTCTGCCATTTTCTTCCTTTGGGATGCACAACCAACTTCAGGATTGGAAGTATTAATATTTCCTTCACCTTTCTTATGATTGGCCCTAGTAAGCATTCACACTCAACAATTCACGTCAAAGACGACTGCTTTGATACCAACATGATCCAGGATCTTTTCATCAAAGTGACTTATAAAGAATTGTATTAAATGAGCATAAATTAAAGTGCACCATTAAAAAAGGAAAAGCTCAATAATGAAGAGACATAAGCATCAAATTTCAACACAAAAACTTGATAACGGAGTTTGTCCCTGGTGGACTACATCTCTGGGTCCTGCTCTCAAATGGATAGGCCGTTTTATCAACTCAACAAAAGAATTTGGAAAAATACATAAGTATACCTCATTTTGGAATTAAGCTGCAAAATCTTTGCTCAGATCAGAAAACAGATAGCACCACTGAATTTGTGGCGTCGAATTACCCAAAAATGACTGTCTCCACGCCTCAATCTGACTCTCGCACTCCCAGGCCCTTGAGAAATCTCGTCTCGATTTTTGTGCCTGCTCCCTGCATTTAATTTTTTGTACTGCGTCTCGGCTTTCATGCCCGGTTGTACCGTCGCATGCCCTCCTTATTTTGTTCATGGGAAGACTCAGTTTAAAAGGAAAAAGTGGGGCGAACTACACAACGTAGTCCATTGGCCCAACAGTGGTGGGTGTTATTGTTAAGGAGTTGTATGGGGGGAGGTCTCGGGTTCGAGCCCGCAGGCCTCCCCTTTTGGGTTATAGTTATAAAAATGCATATATATATATAGTTTATAACTTCACCAAGTTTGGAGTGTGTTTGGATTTTTCAGATTTTACAGGCGGGGCTCCGCTAGATTTGGCAGACCCACCTTTTTTATTTTTGAAATTTGGTTCCCGGACCCTCATTGGGAATTTTCCCACTACCACGTGGCAGCCCATGAATGGGCCATGTGGAAACCAACCATTGGGCCATGCCAACCACAGCCACCTGCCATATCAGTTGCCACATCATCTTGCCATGTGGCACTTTTTCATTGGTCCACGGATTGACCCGAAAATGCCAAAAATGAGTGACATGTGGCAGCCTCTCATGTTGCCACATCACCATGCTAATATCAACATGACACATGTCACCTTCTGCATGTGCCATGTACACTATACGCATGCTGACATCATCCATATTGATGTTGACGTCAGTAGTACGGATGCTAACTCATCCCCTACTGACTAAGCTAGGTTGACCAAACTTTGACCGCGAATATCTTTCGATTCGTAACTCCATTTGATGAGTCGTTTACACCGTTGGAAAGCTTGTGAGGCACTCTTCGTGATGATGCCACTTTCATTGAGTTTTGAGGACTCTAAATTTTTTCCATTTCTCTATCCGCTGAGGCCATTCTGAGCTTCCTAAGTTGCTTCTGCGAATTTTGATTTATCCTTAGACTTCTTTGGATCCTTTTTGGATCAATTCCCCTCTCTTGTGGATTAATCATCCCTCAACTTTGTCCATATTCCTAGCAATTGGTATCACATTATTTATTAAAAACAAAAAATACAATTCACATATTACATTGCTTGGCCATAGCCACATTCGTTTCTACATTATGCATTAATTAAACTGGGGATTATAGTGGGGATGCTACAATTTTCTCCCCGAAAGGAGACTTACTCATTTAAACTTTTCCAAATCCTAAATGCATTCCTGATTTATTATGCAGATGTAGTCCTATTCTAATAGTGATGGAAAGGTGATTGCAAGCACAAAGTTTAAATGAAGGTAAACATGAAAGAATTCATATTTATCGACATAAACCTTACAACTAGCATATTCAATTGCATATAAATGATTAGAATATGTCCCTGCAATTACATTCATAACCAATTCATAATATTTTACTAAGCAATTTTAGAGGTGAACATAACCAAGCAAGGTAAACAATTGATAAGAATAAACAATCATATGAATTGGTCATGATTAAATCCTTATATTCATTCTTCAGAAATAATTCCTCAGACTGAGATGCAAGCAAAATCCCCAAATGACCTTCAATATTTCCTTAATCTTGATAAAACATAAAAGACCACAATTCCAGATTTTTAGACCCCTCTTATGAAACCATAATCCCCTTTTATAATAAATTTGGGTGGTTATTCACCTCCTCTATTTTTTCTATAATTACAACCATTCCTCTTTTTAAGAGGGGTTTCGATATTCATTTACCAAAAAATGTTGGAGAATAACAAATGAAATAGATTTTTTAAGTGCTCACACAATTACAAGTTTTATTGTTTTCCAACTTAAGGTCTCTCATTCCCTAACAAATTTCAACTTGTTATATACATGTCTCCATGAAATGTTTGTCTTTTTTACAATCTTGATTCATCCTCATCGCTTCAATTTCTTCATTTCCAAGGTTATAGAATGCTCCATAACAGAGACATGTGCTCAAAGATTCCTACCCTGCAAAATTTATAAAACCAATAATTAGCAACATTTTAAGAATAAAAATCTACGAAATCAATCACTCGATGAGTAAACGATTTAACCCATGTTATTTATACAGGCTTCGTAGTCATCGTGACCATGCCCTACATATTCTGTGATGAAAACAATGAGTAACCCTACAATTTCAATTACCGAAAACCATCTCTTTCACGGTAAAATGTGGGGTTTCCCCATTTTCCTGTCATTTCAGGTTTACAACAAATACAAGTTGTAGGATGGAACTCCCCTCAACCATAAATTAATCAGGATAGTTTATTTTATTTTTCCCACATGCATTGCGGAAATGCAAGCATGACATGTTTATAATGTAAACACCTCCCACTATAATTTGTGTGTGGTCAGGGAAGGTATGGAACTCTACGTGGCTAGCGAGTAAGGTAAGATTTTGGTCATGATTATCATGAATCTGGAATCCAGATGTACGAAATATTAATAAAAGGTAATATAAATTAAAAACCTAGATGTGATGCAACACTAGACAGATACGTCATATATCTCGTCAGCCGACATGTCGGCTAAGAACTCGATGAGTGGATGATCTGGCAATGAATACCAATCGGGCATTTAAGGATCCAGATGCCACATGTCTATTAAGAGCACGGATCTTCACTTAGTTAACATGTGATATAACACATGCGTTCATGGGATATTATAGAATACCCCTAATTTCACTAGATATTGATAACTACCTTCCAAAATCCTTATGTTGATAACCCCTCCCAATACATATTTTCAATAATAATAAAATGTTATTTTTACTAGATATCCCTTTTTATAACCCCTAATACCTATAAACCCCTTGATACCCTGCATTCTCACCCCCAATACCTACAATATATTGACCTTATTTTTCACAATTAAAAAAAAACATTTATGAATGAACGTGATAAGATATTGGTCGACAAGGTGAATCCTTCGTGATTAAGAGTCCTAGATATCTTAATTTTATTCTAGCTGAAGATCCAGATATCTGGAAACCAGACAAGTGGAGAGATTAAAAGAATGAAAGGCATGTCGTATATTGAATCCCAAATGACATGTCACATGCCACATCAGATAGTGGAAGGAGGATATGTCGGGTGGGTGATGGCAAAGAATGTGGTCTAGATACCCGAATCCCGGATGAAATACAATATATAGCATGAACAATAATCGAGATGTCCTGATATCTAGATTAGTGAATGCCTGTTAATTCAAGGTTTCCAATATGTGTGCATTTCAAATATCTCACAGACATAAAAAAAAAATGGAGGTTTCCTTTGTGAATCCAAATAAAACTTGAGGCTCTACATAAATTAAATTTGGGGTTTCCCTTGTGTGGTTTCTTTCTCTTTTTCTACATGCATCTCAGTGTAGGTATGTTCCTGCAAGTATTATTCAATACATTAAACCCAATATTAGAATATTCTTAAGATATTCAAAGTTGACTCTAAACAACATAATTTCCAAAAGCAAAGTTACAGAAGCCATGACTCATAACAAACTTTTAATGTTGATGCACAAGCATTACAACTTTTAAAAAGAACAGGTATTTTCCTTCCAAATCAATAATTACTTCCTTTGTGATAAGATGATATGACACTGCAAATTAAGGCCTGAGAAATGTAAATAATCAGGTTATGAGGCTTTCAAATGCAAACCATTTCCATGTAAGATTGATATTGACATTTAAGCAATGGAAAAGCTAAAACCAAATCTTTGAAATGAGCATACACTTACTTTAGGATTCACTTCCCCAAGCTCTTAAACAATGTCATGAACATAGGGTAATGAGGCTTCAACACAATTCACAATTTATTCTTTTGAGTCTATGGATTCACATTATAGGGCTCTATTTATTCACAAGTCTACAATATCATTTTCCATTATTAAATGTTAGGAGCATTAAGTAGAAGGAAAGTAAAGGAAAATATGGAGAGAAGAAAACATCATGCTCAGTCATGCCTAGCTTGCACAAACATGAGTGTGAATACCATGAATGCATTGAGCAAACAAGAAGATGCAATGTAACTATATGCTCTTCCATCAAAGCCAACTATTCATTTCTCAATGATGAAGTGAAATGACAGTTCAAGCTAATGCATAAGAAACCAACAAGTCCTTAAAAGCAAATTCCCTTCAAGGTATAAGATAGAGCATTAAACCTTGCAATCAAATAGGATGAACAATACATTCAAATCCATTAAAACCAATTAGTGCAAAAGGTTCAAAACAAAACCTACCATTCTTACGGGTCAAAGTGGAATATCATAATCAAAGGCCTAATGAAGAACATAAAAATGTACAAGAGCAAAGAGATTGTGAGCAATGAAAAACCTCCTCAAAGATGAATAATAAAAAAATATGCAAGCCTTGAACCCTCTAGGTAGTCAAACAATATAAAGTAGTAGTAGCATATTAGGCATTTAAAGAAAAAAA
>ML781817.1:183863-198146 GCA_009831015.1 Picea engelmannii
AACAAGAACCTAGAGTGGTAATAATTGGTTGCTACCTAAGCTTCCTTCTCTTCCCTAGTGATGTAGCAAGGCTCTATTGAATTTTTTTTAATATTCACACCTAGGTATCTTGTTATCTAGTGATTTCCTTGCTGTAAATAAAATTAGCAATTCACAAAACATAATACACTTGCTGGAATAATCAACTCAAATAAATAGTAGAAGAAATACTAGAAACCAAAATATCAAACATAATACACAAAGATATTCAGCCCATCAACTAAGTTTGTCATTCAAATAACTTCAAAGCTTACAAAGGCTCCCTTACTGGGAAAATGACCCACAAAGAAATTAAAAAAATCTTTATACGACACATGTCAACCCTAGAAAATCTTGGTATGTCGTACAATCCTAAACTTTCATGTTTCCCGAGATATACATGCCTTTCATTAAGCAAACACGCGAATACGTGTCTGTCTCCAATGAAACATGCATACACGTGAACAAAGACTATACGAAAAACTTTGTACGATGCGACCCTACTGCCGTGGCTCCAATTTGCTAAAACCCACTTGTGGCTGACTATGTTCTCTCTTCTCCCTGAACTATACTAATCTCTATATGGAAGTCCTTGTCCACCTATCCAAGATATTCTTTATTCATAGTCCTTCGAGATCCAACCCTCTCTGTATCAAACGTGTCTCCTCCTTCAACCTTGTCATGCTTTTATAATCTTGAGTTAAGACCTAACCCTAATCTCCAAAGTGATTGACGGCTGAGATTAAATCTCACCTCACTTGAGATCAATGGATAACATTTAATTCACTAATGCTAATGACTTTAACATTTCATTAAATAAACTCAACTAATTAATAAAAGAACTTTACTCTGATAATTCCTTTAATTAAAGTAAAGTATCAAGGTAGAATGCTTTGGACAACTTCCACATGGCTATACACTTAGACCTATGCGTAAGTACCTGTCTGATGCTACAAACATCAACACTCCCTCTTAGCGAGGAAGGTATTATGCACCACTCCAAGTTTTGTCCCCAAAGAACACAAGCTTCCCTTTAACCAAGGGTTTGGTCAGAATGTCTGCACCCTGGTCATCTATGGAAAAATATGGAAGCTTGACTTCTCCCTTTTGGATCATGCCTCATATGAAATGATACCTAATCTCAATATGCTTGGACCTGTCATGGAATACTAGATTCTCAAATAATTTGATACAACTCTGATTATCACATTATATCATAGTGGACTCCAACTCCTGATCAAATAAACTTGTAAGCAATTTGTGAAGCCAAATGGCTTCACAACTAGCCATAGTCGTTGCCATATACAATGCCTCTATTGAACTAAGTGCTACAAAAGTCTACTTACCGTTGAACCATGTAATCATTGTTGATCCCAAGCTAAAGCAACACCCCAAGGTACTATTTTTATCTATTGCACTCCCTACCCAATCTAAGTCTAAATATCCCTATAGCCTCACTCCATCATCTCCAAGATACCTCAATCTATACTCCAATGTACCTCTTAAGTACTTGAGCACATGCTTCATTGCCATCCAATGCACTTGTCTCAGACCCACCATGAATCGACTCAAGGTGTTCACAACAAAACATATATCTAGCATGGTGTTGACCAAATACATCTAGGACCCTATCAACTGCCTGTATATCATGGGATCCACCAACTATGAATTTGAAGTGATAACCTTCTTCAGATTGGTAACCATAGGTGTAGCCATCGGTCTACAATCCTCCATCTTGAATCTCCTCATGATCTCCATTGCATACTTCCCTTGACCAAAGAATATCTCTCCTAATATATGCCATACCCCTAACCCCAAGAAATAAGGCATCAAGTCAATGCCCTTCATCTCACACTATGTAGCTAAATCTACTTTTCACCTTGTTATAAGCTCCTTTGCACCTGTGAGAAACAAATCATCCATATATAACACCAATATAAGTGGATCAAACCCAACAAGTATGAAGTACAAGTTAGGATCTGCCTCACTCTTGGTAAAGCCCATACTCTGCAAGTATCCATCAATCTTGGAATACCATGCCCTGGGTGCTTATTTATGTCTGTACAAGGATTTCTTAATCCTACACACATGAGACTCCCTCCCATGTACCTTAAAGCCATAAGGTTGCTCAATATATACTTCTTCCTCAATGATCCCATTGAGGAAAGTTATCTTCACATCCATCTGGTGAATCCTCCACCTCATAATTGAAGCAATAGAAATAACAACTCGAATAGAAGTATACCTAGCGACTGGAACAAATGTCTCCTCGTAGTCCAGTCCCTCTCTATAAGAGAATCCTCTCACCACAAACCTTGTCTTGAACTTCTCGGTGCTACCATTTGTAGCATGCTTGATCTTGTAGATCCAGCTAGAACTCACAATTGAATTCCCCTATGATCTTGAGACTATGGCCCAAACATCATTCCTCATAATATAGGTGCACTTATCTACCATGGCATCCCGCCAAACCTGCTAATCTGTCATTTCCTCAAAACTAGAAGGCTCAACATCAATGATGCTACTCATAATCGTCATATAGTTCGAAAACTTCCTCAATGACCGGCTCTCTCTGAATGCACTCCTAAGAGCCTCACCAACATCCCTCAATGCATGCAATAGCCACCTGAATCTCTTGAAAGAACTGGAAGGAGATAAATCCTCCTCCCCACCTAAAGTTTGACTCCCTAAATCAAAAAAAATTGGCAATTGCTCATCCTTCGAAGCATGTTGCTCCTCATCCTCTGTCACTGTTGATGACTCGTGAGATTTCCTAGATGCCAAGTTCTCCTTGAACTTAACATCTCTGCTCACAACTATCTTCTACTACAATGGTATGAAGATCTTGTAAGCCTTTGAGCTCCCGTTATACCCCACAAATATATCTTTATGTCCTGAAGGCTCCAACTTCATCCTCTTCTCCATGGGAACATGGATGTATACTGGACAATCAAACATCCTCAAGTGTCCTATCTTTGGCTTCATTCCTAAGAATGCCTCCTCAAGAGTCTTATCCACCAATATCCTATGAGGACTCTTGTTATGCACATATAATGTCGTGTTTTACATGCCTCTGCCTAAAGAAACATATGCAACTCTTGGTCATGTATCATAGCCTTGGAAGAATCGATGATGGACCGGTTCTTTCTCTCCACAACTCCATTTTGTTGAGGGTTTCATGAGGCTATCAACTCCCTCTTGATCCCTGAATCCTTGTAGAAATCCTTGAAGTCACTGGAGGTATACTCTCCCCCATTATCTGACCTCAAGACATTGATAGTCTTTCATGTTTCATTCTCCACTTGAGTCTTGAACTCTTGAAATTGACTAAAGACCTCATCCTTGGTATTCATATAGAAGATCTAGGTTTACCTGGAAAATTCATCAATGAACGTCACATAATATGATTCCCCTTGCACTGATGCTATTGACATTGGTCCACTCACATATGAATGTATAAGATCCAAGATCCCCTTGGACCTACTCTCATTGCTTGGAAAAGCAACCTTGACATTCTTGCCAAGTGCACACTCCCTGCTGCTCAACATTGAACTCTGGAAGACCTGTAACAATCCCCCTCAGAATCGGCAATGCCCTGTAGTGCAGGTGTCCCAATCACCTATGCCATAGTTGACACATGTTGTCACTATCATGTACCAAATCCTAAACAGGCTTGCCCTGCAACCCATATAAAGCGACCTCTCTAACCCCAATTACCATTGTTTTGTCCAAGCTAGCTTTCTCTAGATGTATGCGTACCTTCCCTCTCCAAAAAGTAACAACAAAACCCATGTCTTCCATAGCTGAGACTGGGAGCAAGTTCTTCTTCAGTCTTGGTACATAAAGCACATTACAGGCATCAAACGAACCTTTTGACTCAAGTTGGAACAAAATTGTTCCATCTCCCTTCACTGCATACTTGGCATCATCGAAAAGCTCCACATGAACCCCTAAGTCCCTCTCCTTTAGATTGTTGAATAAATCTCATGCTTCTGTCATATGACGAGATGCACCACTGTCCAAGTACCACACACTCTTGGTAACTATGTTGGTAGAAAGGCAAGAAACTAGTGAGAATTCATTCTCAAAATTCGTTGAAAACTCATTTAGTTGTGTCTCTGCTGATGTTGTTGTTTGTGTCTTTCCTCTTCCATTATTCTTCTCTAGACACTAAGATGCATAATGTCCATTCTTATGACATGAGAAACACTTGATTTTACTCAATTCCTTCTTCTCCCCAGGTTGTGATGTTCCTCCATCATTGTTACCCTTCTTGCTAGAACCCTTTCCTTTTCCCTTCCTCATCTTTCTGACAAGGGCCAAGTTATCATCACTACTTCCCTGTTGGCTACTTTTAGACTGCTCCTGAGTCTCTTCTTGGATACAATCATCCCAAAACCTCTGCTAATCTGAGATTTTTTCCTAAGCGCAGAGTCCCTTGACAAATGGTTCCCAAGACTTGGGAAAACCATTCAATGCCACATTCACGAGCTTTATGTCATCCAATTTCTCCCCTATAGCTACATGTTGATCATGTACATGAGTGATTCTCATGAAGTAGATGGTAACATTGTCAGATCTAGATATCTGTATAGATCTGATTTTATTTCTTAAGACCATCTTCTTATTCATGTTAGTGCATTGGAATAATCCTACTAGGGCATCAACAATCTCCTTGGTCATGTTCTTCTTGGATAAGTGAGGAATTAGATGATCCTTCATTGAATCCAACATTACCCACTCAACTTTAAGCTCCTTCTTCTCGTGAGCTACCAAAGCTTGTGGATCTATTGGTGGAACAACTACTTTTTCCACTATCTCCCAAAGGTCATATTCCTTCAAAGCCAAAGTAACTCTTGCTTTCCAAGATAGGAAGTTAGATTCTCCATCTAATCTGTCTTCAACTCTCAGACTTGTTGTTTCCATCCCTTAGACCTGATTAACTGCCCTGGAAATAACCTACCGTTGAAACTGACCCTATACTGATATGTACGATCATGTACGCGTTTGTCACTACTAAAACTCGCATATGTACGCAACTCTCCTTAAGCAAACCTACGTATGTACGTGACTATTCTTAATGCAACCCACGTACAACTCTGTGCAATTGCAAACCCTAGTTCTACTTTAGTACGATTGTTTCCCTGAAATCCAACCCTTGATTTCTAACGGCTAGTTATAGATCTACTGAGATCCGCTTGCAAATCTAAGAGATACGCTATCAATTGTTGTGGATATGAGATCTGGCTTCCTCTCAGAGTAAGGGCTATAAGACCATGTTGAAATTTCTTTAATCCTGACACCTAGAAATCTTGTTATCTAGTGATTTCCTTGATGTAAATCAAATTAGCAGCTCACAAAACAGAATATACTTGATGGAATAATCAATTGAAATAAATAGCGGAGGCAATACTAGAAACCAAAATCTCAAACACAATACACAAAGAGATTATGCCCATCAACTAAGCTTATCATTCAAATAACTTCAATTCTTACAAGGGCTCCCTTACTAGGAAAATGGCCCACAAAGAAATATATAAAACTTTATACAACACATGTTGACCCTAGCAACTCTTGGTCTTTTGTATGATCCTAAAATTTCATGTTTCCCGAGATGTATGCACCTTTCCTTAAGAAAACCCCCATATACACGTCTATCTCCATTGAAAACTATGTACATGTGCACAAAGATTGTACATAAAACTATGTACGACGTGACCATGTTGTTGCAACTCCAATCTACTGAAACCCACTTGTGGCTGCATGTGTTCTCTCTTCTCTCTAACATGTATTGATCTCTAGATGGAATTCCTTCTCCAACTATCCAAGATCTCCTTGAATCACAGTCCTTCGTGATCCAACCCTCTCTGTGTCAAAAGTGTCTCCTCCTTTACCCTTGTCATACTTTTATAATATTGAGTTATGACCTAACCCTAATCTACAAAGTGATTGGCGACTAAGATTAAATCTCACGCACTTGAGATCAATGGCTAAGATTTAATTCCCCAATGCTAATAACTTTAGCATTTCATTAAATAAAATCAACTAATTAATAAAATCATTTTACTTTAATAATTCTTTTAATTAAAGTAAAGTATCAAGGTATAAGGCTTTGGATGACTTATGCACGTCTAGACACTTAGACCTGTGCATAAGTACATGTCCGATGCTAAAAACATCAACAAGTTCTTCTTGGTAGGAGATGTTATGAGAACTAGTTCTAGACCTTCTACTTGGTCAATTTTTTCCTTTCTCATGGTCCATGATCCTATTTCCTCTTGTCATCTTAACTACCTAGAGTCAGATATTATAGAAAAGATGAGTGAATGACAAGATATAGAGGTAGCATACAACAATAGCTTCCGAGTGCCAAGGGATACTTGGACTACAGTCAAGTAGCTTTAGATAGGAAATACCCTCAACCCATAGGAAAGGAAATTACCTATACCCATAGGATTGTTATTTACCATTACCCAAGTCACCCTCCTATATAATCATGGATGCAAGGAAACTGAAGAACCATAGTGGACTAGAATAAAACAGAGAAGAAGAGTACCTAGGGGCAAAATACTAACCGTGGAATTAAAATGAGTGAGGGAGAGACATGAGAGCCATCCTTACCTTCTCCATGCTAACCATAATGCCTTCCACACATGACCAAAGTTTTGTGTTGGTTAAACTCCCGCTCAGCTTGAAATACATCCACATTGTTTCCTTTCATTATGTGCAATATGATATCCATAATCGGGTATCAATTCTTGGTACACTATTGGGACGAGCCAAAGTCATCATCAAACACCCTGTAACGTGTCTCCATCTCTATCTCATAATTGCATGTATTGTTTAACATGTCGGTCACCACCCAACATGTGAGGTGTGTCATGGCACCGACCTCTAACAGCCCATCCAAGTGGATGTTGAATTCATTTCATTTCCTAATATATGTACATATTTGTTCATGCAATGTTTTATACAAAGTTGACATTTCCATGGGGTGACAATGAACCACTTATTTAGAAGCAAAAAAAATTACATGGTTATTTTATGTTTTAATTTAAAATTTCATCTTTACATTTATATATACATGGTTTTTTATTTCAATGGTGTGAAATTAATTACATATTATTGCATTAACATTTCATATTGCATTTATGGATACATGGATTTTTTTTTTCTCATAATCACTATGTTATAAAATAGACTTACTCATAATCACTATGTTATAAAATAGACTTACATTAATATTAATGAATATGCTAATGTTTAAATATAATAAAAATAGTAATTACAATTTTTTATTATGAAATAACTAATAATAATTAAATAATCAATAATATTTACATTAATCATTTTTTGTTTAGAGAGTGTTTTGAGCTATTTATTAAGTGGATGACACTTTTCCATTATTGAGTGGATAACATTTTTTTTATTATAATAAAGATTTAAAATAATAATTTGGCATTCCATTATAATAAATATTTAAAATAATATTTTGAACCTTTAAGAACCATTGAGATGAGATGGATAACAATTGAGATGAGATGGATAAGAGTTTGCCAAAACATTCAATGACGATGAAGATTTAAAATAAGGATCTCAACGCTTAAGAAGCACTTTTTTTTTTCCAACTGTAAAAATTTTCATTATATTTTATATAATTTGTGATTTGAAATCAAATGGTTACATGCCCTGTGACAATATGTTTGTTGATAATTTCCTCTTTGTGGAAAGCAACCAATAAAGGCGAGAAGATTATGAAATCTAGAAATCAAAGAGAGAATTTTTACTCTTGAGAAGGCTGAAAGATAAGTAGAAGTGGTCTGCCCGGAAGTAAAACTGGGAGATAAAAAGTCTTGTGGTTTGAAAAGAGAGCCTAATCTGATAGGCCCACAGAGGAGAAGGGATTTTTATTTTTTCTGTCTTTTTTTTTTTGAATAAAAAATTGATCTTATGACAGAGTGAGAAAATGAGGTGGTCCCTCATGGCCATCTATGCAGAGATGGTATGTGATGATCCCCATTTTATCCTATATAGCAGACTTTGAGAGAAGGTAGACAAATTTATTGAGCTCTCGAAAGATGTGGCAGTAGTTGATTTTTTTGAAGTGTGTTTGTAGGAGTCTGATTCTTTTTTTCCAAGCCATAAGGGAAATATCTTGTAGTTTTCCCCTGCCACTTAGCCACTCGATGACAATACTGGAGTCTCTGTGTATCTGAAGATTTTGAATGCAAAGTCTATTAGCTAAGAAGAGTGTGGCCCAGGCACCTAAAAGTTTTTCCCTGGTGTTGGTGCCTAGGCCACAGTTGAAAGTCCACTTGTGGAAAGTATTATGGGAGATTTTAATAAGTCCGCCAGCTCCGCTCCGAGTCCCATTGGCAAGAGAAACTCCGTCAAACCAAGTGGTGGAAATCTCAACAGTATCATGTGCCTTTGGAATTCGATAGTGTCTGTTCTTTGTGGGAAGTGTGTCATTCCAAGTGTTGTAGAGTCCAAGCGCTTTATAAGTTGTTGTTGAGGTGGATGGGATACCATTGTTGAAAACGACACTGTTCCTTTCAAGCCATATCGACCAGCAAATGATGGAGGGGAGGTGCATATGCTTGTGTTCCTGTTGTGTCCAATTTTTAAAGCAGGTCGGTAGAGAAGTGCCATTCCAAAAAGAAGTGAGTTTTAGCATCAAGGTGATTTTTTGCCAAACCCGACTTGTGAAGGGACAGTCAATGAAGAGATGATCAGAAGTTTCCTAATTCCTGCGACAAAGGTGGCAAAGGCTTGGTCCAATTCATCCTTTCTTGAGCATCATATCCCAGGTATTTAATTTATACTCAGATAGCAGCCAGGTGAACAGTTTGACCTTGAGCGGAATGCACCAATCCCAGACACGTTTTCTCCAACCTGATATATTTGCAGGCCAAAATGAATTTGAAATGTCAATGTAAACATTGTGTGCAGTAAGCTTACCTAAGTGATCTCCCCCCGACCAAAGTAGTTGATCCACTGTTTCTGAGAGATGAATACCCAGATGCGTAAGGGTTTGTCGGGAGGAATTCCATTCATCTGCTAGAGCTGGGGTGAGCCCGAGTGAGGCACTGGAAATCCAACAATCTGGTTGATAATCTGATCTGGTCGAATCCTTCAGTTGATGTAAATACCAGATGTTGTGTGAGTTTAGATGTGAAAGAAGCTGGTGAGATAGAGGGGCGGATGCATCCATTCTAATGATGTGGTCACGTCCAAGCAAGATGGTGGAGCCCGATCCAAGGAACCAGCAAGCAATCAAGTGTTTAGTTTTGATGATGTTCCTCCAGAGGTATGAAGCCAATCTGGGGGCGTCCGAAGGAGCTAGTAGCCAGCTTTTAACATACTAGTGGCATAAGTATTTATCAATAACGATTGTATGTCAGATACCCAGACAGGTCAGCACACGCCAGAGGGAAGCAGTCGCAAGTGAATTTCTGAAAAGAAGGGGGTTTCTAATCCCCCACCCACCCTTCTATTTTGGCTTAGCCAGGGAGAGTGAGTTGTAAAGACACTGATGAGTATGGTCGGAGCAGCCAGACCAGAGGAAGTTAAAAATCATCTTTCGGAGTTTTGTGAGCACCGAGGTTGGAATAGTTGCAAGTTCCATCCAACAGACTGCATGTCCTTCTAGGACTACTTCGATAAGAGTAAATCTGCCACCGAGGGAGAGCCACCTTGTGCACCAATGTCTGATTCTTTTTTCAATTTTGGCAAGTAGTCAGTTCCAATCAGATGGCTTGTATGATTATGATCTAAGATGATATCCAAGGTAAGTAAGACCAGAGGAGAGAGGGATGAAAGCATGAGGAAATATATCCTTGATCTGTTCCAGAGATGTGTGTTGGAGGTTGGAAAAATGGAAAGTGGATTTTTTCTAATTAATCATCAAACGAGTGGCACTGTTGAAACTGTGTAAGATCTCTTTAATAACATTCCATTCTTGTGAGGTGCCCTTTGTCAAGATGAGGACGTTGTTTGCAAAGAGGAGGTGTAGAATCTTGAGGGTTCTAGAGACCTTTATACCAGAGAGTTTGCCTTCTGCTTGTGCTGATTTGAGGAGCATGCTTAATGCTTCCATAGCCAAAATGAAAAGAAGAGGTGAGAGGGGACAACCCTACCTCGGGCCTCTGCCCATATGAAAGAAAGATGTAGGTTCTCCATTTACTAAAATGGCAATATTGGCACTGTTAACACAACACATAATCCACTTAATCAAATGATGACTAAAACCTGTCTGGACAAGGATCAAATGGAGAAAGTCCCAATCGATGCAGTCAAAATCCTTTTTCAGATCCATTTTAAGAATGACTGCTTTGGATTTCTTGGATTTAATGATGTGTAAGCATTCCTGAGCAGGGCCAACAACATCTAAAATCTGGCGACCTTTTAAGAAACCCAGTTGTTCAACTGACAAGAAACGAGAGAGAAAAGGCTTGATCCTAGTGGCAATGATTTTGGAGATAAGTTTATAACAAAGATTGTAGAGGGCGATTGGTCGGAAGTCTGCAAAATATGTGTGAGGGTTTGCTTTGGGGATGAGAGTGAGAAAGGTTGAGTTAATGGCTCCAATCAGCTTGCCCCGTAGTCTGTTGTCCTCCGCTAATTTTAGAAGATTTGGGCCAACTAGATCAAAAAAGAGAAGATAGAATTTGATAGTCCAGCCATCTGGGCTTGGGCTTTTGTCCTTGGAGAAGGATTTAAGAGCAACTAGGATCTCCTGTAGAGACCACAGACATTCAAGTAAATGAGCATCTTCTTCAGAAATGGTATGAGTGTAGAGACTTGCTACCAGGGCTAAGCTCTACAGGTTGGCAGAGAGATTATGTGCAAAGAAGGGCTTGAAATAATTGATGGCTGCAGATTTTAATGCATGTTGTCCTTTAAGAAGAGTTCCATCCTCCCCTGTGATCCCCCAAATATGTTTTCTATTTCTGCTAGCACTGGCGAATTTGTGGAAGAATTTGGTGTTTAGATCACCGCTCTTGATCCAATTCATTCTACATCTTTGCCTCCAAGTGGATTCGTCTTTTAACAAAATTTGATTTTGCTCCAATTCAAGATCCAGTAAGGTATGACAGTGGACATCTAAATTCCATGCAATATCATTCGATAGAGTTTAGATATCAAATTCGAGTTGAAGAAGTTTTAGAGCACTTTGTTTCTGAAAAGTGGTAGCCCACGCTTTAGTTCTAGTTTTAAGAGTCTGAAGCTTCCAAACTATTATGTGTTGTATGCAAGGCTCTGTCAAGTATTGAGGGTCCGACCAGATATCTGTAACTAAAGCAATGTAATGCGGTTCCAGGAGCCAGGTGGAATAGCATTTGAAAGGATATGCAATCTTCTGAGGAGGAGCGTCCAATTGAAGTGCAATTGGAGCATGGTCTGATAGAAATGGAAGGTAGACCTAGGAGCGGTGTCTACCATCAGAGGATAAGAGAGATTCAGATAGAAGAAAACGATCTAGGCGCTTTGAGATGTGGTATGTGCCCACACGTCCATTACGCCACGTAGGATATAGATGATCTTTTCCAGGATCCACCAGATGATGTGTGGTAAAAAGAGTGGAGAAGTAATCTGCAAGAGTGTCATGTAAGGCTATGGTCCCCCATATTTTCCCAACAAAAGTTGTGAGATTGAAGTCGCATGCTAAAATAAAGTTCTCAAGATCTAGTAAGCCCCTCGCTTCCAATTGCTCCCAGAAGGGCAGTCTGTTAGTGTAGGGGCCATAAAGATTAAGAAGATTATACCTTTTGTTAGTAAGTCGACAAAAGCCCGATAATAAAATTCCTCCATAGCAAATAAAAGGTTCAAGATCAAAGGAAACAAGATCCCAAGCCACTGCCAGGCCCCCAGAGGTGCCAAGTGAATTTACAGTGCAGATATGCCAGTTTGGAAGAAAGAGATTGAGAAAATCCCTCGCCTTTTTGTTGTCTACCAAAGTTTCCTGGAGAAAAACGATGTCTGGTATGATATGTAAAATAAGTCTTCTAAACGAGGCAACTTTTAGGTGGCTTCCCACCCCTCTGATGTTGAGGGAGAGAAAAATCATGGCTTCGCTCTTGCTAGGGATTTCATGCCTCTAAGTGCCCCAATATCAGTAGAAATGTGTGATGTGTCCCCAAGAAGAGATGAAGATGTGCCCTCCTTACGCCGAGCATTGCGAGTTTTGATTGGAGAATGTTCAAAACCATGGCCTCTAGACCAAGTGTAGTCTTTGCTCCTAGAAGAAGTAGGAGTCTCAGCATTTCTCAACAAAGGGTCATCCTCCGGTCTAATGTGTAAAGTGGTACCCAGATAAGTAGTCAAGGGCTTGGGTTCAAGGACTTCTTTGTAAGAAGGAATAAGCATAGCTAGAACATTGCCAAGATCATTATCTCTAGATACAAGCTCACACTGTCCAAGTAAGCAGGGAACCTCCTGTTGTGTTGTGTCCAGATTTCTAGAATATGCAGAATCTTGTTCTCCAAAAGAATAACATGGTTGATGGTCTAGGTCCTCCCGAGTGCAATTAGGAACAATGATTAATGAAGGTGTAATCAGTGTGAAGGAAGGGATGTTAAGTAGATTCTGTGTAGCAGGGAGAGGGAGGTCTCAAGGCTGTATGGATTGATTTGTAATATGTGGGGACATGGATGTAAAGGTTTGTGTCGACAAAGGGCAACTGGATGGAGTAAAAGATGTGTAGGAGGTTGTAAGAGGGTTCTACATCGTGTTGTATGGAGAGATCGGATGAAAGGGCTACAAACAAGACATGTTCTCTCCAACCGATGTGTGAACTTGTGATTCAAAGGGGTGACTAGATGGAGGAGAAGGTGGAGAGTGACTCAACAAGGTGCTCTGCACAATTGTAAGGGGTGGTTTCTGAGGCTTGGGTTGTGGACAGGTCAAGTTTTCTCCAACAAGGTTAGGGATAGGAGTGAGCTAGTTATCTGAAGAGATGTGTATTGTAGGTAGAGAGGGGTCAAGTAATGGAGTAGGTGGAATGGACTGGATACCAGTGTGGATGGGTCTAGAGGAAGTAGAGGTCGATCTCATGATATGTAGAGGTGAGCTATCAATAAGTTATATTTCTAGAGTTGAAAATGAGGAGAAAAGAGTTGGGCATATATTCTTAAGATTACCAGAGTTGGTGTCGAGTCCACTATTGTAGACATCCTCAGGATAATCAGGAAAATGCAAGTGTGAGTATGGAGGAGGGGAGTCCAAGTTAGAGGAAAGTTCAAGCATCGTTTCCTCCGATAAATCCTCTTCAGGAGCACTTGTGCAAGTCTTTCTAAGGTGGCACGTATGTTTGCAAAGAGAGCATCTAAAAGGGATGCCGAGGTAGTCAAGTTTCTAGTGAGTAATGTGTCCCCTCCAGTCAATATCCAGGGTTGCATATGTTAATGTTTATTCCATTATTATAGTTCTTTGCATTTCAATAGATAAGAGCATCATAAGAACAATATCACTGAGAAATACACATTCACAAGAGACACAACATTTATCCTGGGAAACCCTCTAGAAAAAGAAAACCCAGCAAAAACTTCCTTATCATAAATAGCTTATACAATGTTCAAGAGATAACTCAAACCAATACAGATAGTCCTCCCCAAGAGATGCGCCACTATTCTCCCTCTCTCCAACTGGTAATTGCAGCTTGCCTCATAAGAGAATGAGCAAGTGAGTTGTATGTTTGAAGTGAGGCGCTAGCCTCTTATTTATACAAGACTGGCACGTGTGAAAGGTCACCACTGGCAGGGCCGACCTCTCACTCTGGCTGGGTAAACCCACCTTTAATTAATTATGGGTCTTCCATAATAACTGTTGAGGCCGACTTCTTATTCTGCGCTTTATAATTGTCCGATGACCAATCTGTAAAAGGGGATTTGGTCCTTATACAATTACCGACATGATTAATCCAGAATGGGGATTAATCTAATAACAATAATAATAATAATGACATGATTAATCCGCAATGGGGATTTAATCCAATAATAATAAGAATGTTCTTCGCAGTTACATTATTTCAACACTCCCCCTTAACAAGAAGGGTATTCTTCATCAGCATCAAGAGAGAGAGGTCTACATCATCAATGGCATCTGGAGGACAGTATCGTATATATCATCTTGAAACATTGGCTAGCATATTTACAAGTCATCGGAAGTTTTCTTCATCGGCAACATCATCATTCTCGAAAGAATGCTATCATCATCTGCATCAAATATGTATCAGTAAAAATGATACCTCATCACAGCACTAGG
>ML781817.1:214740-320037 GCA_009831015.1 Picea engelmannii
TATATATATATATATATATATATATATATATATATATATATATATAAGGTCACGATCAAACCAGACATCAAATTGGTGTATGAGACTTTCTTTGCCCAACGATTTGACTGGTAAAGTCTATGGAGGTATACATACCTTACCCCCTTTGGATTTGAACTTATGACTTCTTAGGAGGAAACACAAGTTATTATTATTTTTATTATTATTTTGTATATGGTGGGCCATGCTGCCCCACAAACTACACAAAAGGCTAGTTGAGGTTTCACACATGGCTAGTTGACATTTCAAAAAGAGTGCCTTAGCAATACACTCTATGACCAACTAAACTACACCTCGATGGTTGAATAAAATACAAAATTATTATTTATATATTACTAATTAAATAACTTTAAAAATTAACTCAATAAATTATATTTTTTTTTAAATCAATATCAGTTTTGAAATCAAATTTTATTAATTCCTTTGGTATTACCAATTAACTACGTAAAAAACCTGAGAGATCCTTCTCTTGACAACGGGGAACTTAGGGCATAACACTAACAATGCAACTAAGCTATGGGGCCTGCTCAAAGGACTCCAAGCGACCATGGATCAAAGGATGAATTTCCTTATAGCAGAAGGAGACTCTCAGATCATCATCAACCTCCTCTCCCACCTCCTAAATGGAGCGGAAAGAATTTCCCCGAGTTGGAGACTCATAAATGGGTTGATCAAAATAAAATCAATTCTTCAACCTCAATGGGTAATCATCCTCTCCCATGTTCGAAGGAACGCTAATCAAGTGGCAAATAAGCTGGTGAATTTCGAGGTAGAATTGAAGGAAGGGGATTTCTGATGTAATCCAACTTCGTGTCCGAACCACCCCCTCGTTGTTGCCTGCATAACCATAGCACACAACAAGGATCAACCCCCGGATGGGGTGTCACCGAGCACATCGCGTCCTTCAACGGGCGGGAGGACACCTAGCCTCATTCCACACAGAGTCTCACCACCGCACACTGCACTCTCGCCCTCCAATGCCTGCATCTAACACCATGCATTCAATTATTAGGGTTGCGTACCCCCATTATCACCCTCACACAACTCTAGTTATGGCGATGGTGCTCTAGGATGAAGAAGAAGTTAATGCGATGGGTTGGCCTCCCAACCAATCCCATCACAAGCTCTGGCTCCATGGGTTTTATTTCGCGCTTGTTGGTTCTTCCACTCATTCTCACACCTCGGCCCTAGCTCCTCGCATCCTTAACACTGGTTTTCTTCATCGCTGGTTCGTGTCCATCCCTCCTCTCTTGTTTTTCTTCTCGATGCCAAGGAAAAGAGAAAAATCCAAGCAAGGGGCGACGTGGTGTAAATCGAGGGAGAGAGGACGACAATCTACTCAGGACTTGCCTCAGACTCCAGTCCGTGCCTCCACTCCGGATCTCCCTCCTATGTCCTCCCCGCGGGCATGCAAAGTGGAGTGGTTTGATAGCATGGGTAATTTACTTGGTTTCGCACCTAAGCTCAACCCGAAACCGTTGTCCATACACCAACCTCCCTCCCGCCTACCCTCTCCGTCTGCTCTCCCTAGCTCGACCGCCCCCCTCACTTCTTCCACCTCTCCCCTCACTTCTTCCGCCTCCCCACACACTTCTTCCGAAGTTCCACCACCTCTTTCACCTCCTCTTCCACCCCCGCCCTCTTGTGCTCGGTGCGACAGGTTTATGAAGTTGCAAAATTCTCTGGACATCATCCAGAACTCGGTCTTCGAAGTCAAGCGCGACATGGCGGAGTTGTTGAGCAGAGACAAACGTCGAGAGCGCTGCAAGGAGCGCTTGGAGACTCTCCTCTGCGCTCTCCTTCACACCACTCTAGACACAAGGACTTCAACCACAGACATTGTGAATGATCCTCAGAAGGAATGAAAGCCAGGTCCAAGCTCCGGATGAAAACGATGTTCACAAGTTTTCTTGGTTTTTTTATGTCTTTAGACGGTTTATTTTTCTGGGTTCTAGCCCTGTGAGACACCTTAGTTTCTAGTCTTAGTACAACAATTTGTCATAAGATAATTTTCTCTCATTTTACTACAATTGTGAACTGTTTGGACATTTGTGAACTGTATGGACATGTGGCAGCATTGGTTTCCCATCTGAGCAATGCAACCACTGTCTCACTATTTACCCTGACAATTGTAATTTTTTGACACCAGAAAGCTTTAATACATCTCTCTAACTTACCAAAAAAAAAAAACTACTTAAAAAACCTCTACAAAATCTAAAATATAAATATACATAAACTAATCTTTACTTAAAATAGAAATTTAACTAGAAATGAATATAAAGCCAACAAAAAAGACTCAAATTTAAACAAAATAAGCTTTGCTGAGATATAAAGTTTAATATAAATTTAACGACAAGCGTCGCAAATTTACGGGAGAATATTAAAAATGTCTCGGACTAATATATGTTGAAACTTTGAATTTGAAACTTCATTGTGATTGGATAGATATATCCCACATACAAAGTTGGATAGCAAAGGAGGAGAAGGGGGAAGTATAAAAGTGGAAGTAGAGCACACAGAAATCATACTTACCTGGGCGGGGTCTATCGGTGATCAAGAACGCCGATGGCCTAGAGAGGCCACCTCCATTGCACTTGGGAGGGGGGTTTGTCTAGCATCTCCCATTGAGGAGAGTGCACGTCATAATTTGTGGCAGCGGGGGCTCGCGTTCGCGCGGCCTCCACCAAGCAGAAAACTAAGATATTGATCATTTTTGTTCTCAGAGCTTTCATTAATTAATTTTGTTCTGAGAACTGTAATTCGAAATTCTCTATTTGTTACGTGTTTGGCCGGCTGGTGTAAGTAAAGTAGTTAAGAGACTAGATTATTATGTTGTTTGGATTATTTCAGGATTGAGTCAGAAAAAAATGCAAACTGTCAAAATGTCGAGGTCTCTTTGGCGAGGGTCTGTTCTCTGTTAGTTCGGCTTTAGATTTCACTATGATGCAAAAGGCAGTTTGTTGAGTTTGAGTTGGCAGTGATCAATGGGTAAGCCTAAGCCTCCTTTTTCATAATTGACACTGCGTTTTGTTGCTTCGGCACTGGTGGCTGTGATCAATGGGTAAGCCTAAGCCTCCTTTTTCATAATTGACACTGCGTTTTGTTGCTTCGGCACTGGTGGCTGTGTAGGCCATTGTATTAGGGCTTCTTGCTAAATTCTTAATGGATCTAATATGAGAATGAGATTTTTCATTTATGATACTGCATTGCTCCATTTTCATTCCCACAGGAGTTCGCGCATATTAAAAAATTTAATGCACTCACACCCTAGTTTTGCAGCATAAAACTGGTGAGAGCACACATCTCCAATGTCAGTGCCGAGATAAAATTGTTTACAGCATTGTTTCAAGTACTGCCCCTTTTTGCAGTACTCTTTCTTTATATCTGTTATAACACGTTTAAGTATTTTGTGGGACGCAAGAGGGTTGATATCCTTTCGATTTTGGAGAAAAACTCTTCATTATCCCGCTCTATAGCTAAACCTTCGCTTGTTACAGTATTTATTGGTGAGTAAGAATCCCCTGAATGGGTTCTCACACAATGGATTCCCTTAGCTCCGTATTGTTGTTGTTTCAGCTATTTAGGGTCTTGTATGTAGTTGAAAAATGTGAACAAAATTTGTTTTGAAATGTTTTCACTCTTGGTTGTGAACAAAATTTGTTCCGAACTGTTTTCAAGAGGAACTTCAAATGCAATGACTCCTTGCAATTTGATGTAATAATGGGTTCTCACAGAACGGATTCCCTTAGCTCCTTGGTGTTGTTGTTTCAGCTATTGAGGATCTTGTATGTTATGTCGTTGATAAAAGTAGCAAGGAATCGTTTCTATTTCTTATTACCAACAACGGTACCATCGCTCTTCTACCTCCTCTTCCTTTGAGAGAGATGGAGATAATATGAGCAGAGGTGCCTCTCATGTTTATTTGCAACCTCACCCGGTAGTCTGTCATAACCCTTGCTTCCACATTTGCACGACACAGCTGGAGTTGCATTTTCTGTATTGAGATCAAGCTCCCCCTTTATGAGTTAATCCTTCAGGATTAGTTACAGTACTCATGTATAATTCAGTCTTCAAGAACCAGGGAAATACTACTGCACCATCTGATAAGCATGCCCTCAGAAATAGGAGCCAATGCAGGGCACACAAAAAAAATCACCAAAAGTTATTAGACACCCAATTCATCATACTAGTTCATTGTTTCTAGTCTTTACTTCTGAAATATGCATTTCAGGGAGCATAATGATTTTCGAAATTACTTAATCACCTTTGTAACTGCAATTGCCAAATTTATATATCGCTCCCAAATCTTTTTAGAAATATTGATCAGCCATTACAATCATAATCTAGCTCATACAATTTCGACTTTTTCTTGTCAATATAGCAAAAACCAAGAAAACGAAAAAGAAATGAAATGCACGGTGACTCTGACTTTGTTTAAAGATAACAAATGATTCCTGTTTTTTATTGTATGCTGGCATGAATGCACTATATTCCACTCCCTTATGTGCAATTTTAGCAAGGTATGGAGCCTTTTCCTTGCCACAAATAAAGCGGAGAGTCAGGGGACTATTAAAACAAAAACCAAATGCACCAAGTCCAAGTACTAGAAAGGAAGAAGGTAAAACTCACATGGGCAGTGGAATTTTGAGTTAAAAAATTGACCTCAAACCAAAAAACGACGTGCTTTCAACATCAAATATAAAAGAACCAAACACGTTTTGAATTTTGAGTTAAAAATTGACCTCAAACCAAAAAACGTGCTCTCAACATCAAATATAAAAGAACCAAACACATTTTAAAGGATGACATCTTCCTTCTGGTTGGTTGACTTGACCTGCATTGTTTGAGTTAAAAATATTCATTATTTGTGAATTATATACATTTTAAATGATACATCATCCCTTATGGTTGAGGTTGAGTTGCCATTATTTGACTTAAAAATGCTTATTCAGTTGAAATGGCATTGTTTGAGTTAAAAATGCTTATTTATGAAATTATAAATAGTAGATGAAAAACCTATGTAGTAAGTAAAAGTACTTAGAAATTGTTTTTAACTAACATACCCCCAAAGCTAACCAAAATGACATAGGGTGGTTTATGTTATTTGAAGATAGGAAAAATGTTTTTATCTAAATGGTCCATTAATAACTAATAGAGGATCGGTTGAACAAGGTTCGTGAATAAATTAAATGGATTGTTTAGTGGGTTACGTGACAATGGACGTATGGTTAGAGGATGTGGCATGTCCAATCACCCTAACCACCACTTGGGTGAACAATGCACAATGCAACTAATTTTCAGATCTCGCCTATCTTCATCAAGATGGTGGAAATCTTCATACATAGATATTAGTTATTTTAGTTAAAAGCTTTGTACTCAAATACATGTTGTTCCATCCCAAGGTACTTTCCCCTTCTCTTGTTTCTGTTTATTTTAGGAAAAAGATCTTAAGCCATATCAAAAAACTTATAGTTGTTTCAACATTAAAATTCAAATTAGATGGAAAAGCTTTAGAATTTTTGGAAGACTAAAACGTATAATGCGAGAATAATGCCCTTAAATTATGCGAAAATAATATCAAAGTAATTTTTTTCTAAACAAAAGCAAGAGTTGTCAATCCACTAAAACAACTGTCGAAATTTAGGTTAGCATACATATAAACTTTGAAATCAATGAAATGAATCCTTCATTTCCACAGAAAAGAATAATCGACAAAGAAGTCTAAACATTCTATGATCTGGACTTTTTTCAGCAATCATCATTGGAATCCGACTATATATTTTTTGGTGAAATTGCAAATTTTCATTGCTGAAACTACATTTTTGAATGAATAAATGTATTCATTGCCCTGAAAAATCCTTATTGCACCTGGCTTGTGCAATTTCAACAACGGATATATGCAATCCCAACAATTCTTCAAAACTTTTTGCCAAATTTTGGGCAAAAACGATCGGAAAAGGTTTAAATCATAACATGTTTAAAATACACTTTAATCGACAATTTAATGCTGAAATAACATAGTACTAACAAGGTTGAGATAAATTTTGTATTATAGAAAGGCAAAGTGGGAATCCACTGACCAAGGACTACTATGCTACCATCTTCTTCAACCTCACTGCCAATTGTAGCCTTGTAGAGCTTATTTTCCACCACTTTTCAAAGCTTCTCATTGCTTCTAGACACCAATCTAGTTTGGTTGGCATAGGGATGTAGATAGGGTACTCTCACTTGTGAATGTTTTTTAAATCTTGCTTCTCTCCCTTGGAAGTGCACTACTAGCCCCCTTAGTAGCAGGATCTACATCGGCAAGAACTTGACATGGAATCCCATAAACAACACGAAATTTGGCCACTTGGGTTCTGGTCCCCATTCCAGCCCATAAGACTAAGCAGGCAAAGGAAACTTCACATTAGTAGCAATGAAACTTCACATAAGCAGGCAATGAGATTTTAGCATTATGGTTGTCAGACTACAACCTTATGTTTTTTCAGATGCATTTTAGTTGAATTCCACCCCCAAGGAAATTGGAGATTATCACAATTTAGTGTGTTGGATCTGAGTAGAAACGGGTTAATGAGAATAGATAACATGGGTTGTTTTCTACATTCTAGAGCAACGAAACAACTTGTCAATTGTGAGAGGAATGCAATAGAGGAAGATTTCATTATTGCAATGATACCATTCCACTTCCACAAATATGCACTGAGAAAGATGGAGTACCATGTGAGCATTGTTCCACTCATAAGAAAATAGTTTAGGAAAATAAAAATACTTCCAGAGCCATTATCTCCAAATTTTTATGATTCCTTCCATGCTAAACTACTAACAAACAACAAATGCAACAATCCTCAGATAAGGAAATTTGTAGATGGAAGAATAAGGATTAGGAAATTCGTTGGGGCCTCGACAAGGATGACGATGTGCAAGACACAACTCACAAATCTGATCCGATCAAATCTAATTGGAAGGTAGGAAAGGCATATAGTATATCCTTATTGGATAGCACGTGGTTGATAGAAATTAGGGAAAGAAAATAGCCAAGAAAATAAAATAACTAACAAAATTAAGAAGACAAAGAAGACAGGTGGAAAAGACACTAAGCCAAGTCAAATAATATGTACATCAATAGTACATTAATAATATGTCTCAAAGTAATGACCCAAGAACCGTATCATAACTAATTGATTGTTAAGGTCTAGTTAGGACTTAGGATTATTTCTAACAAACCCCCCTTTAATCTTAAGTTCGTACAATGTATCAACTCAACGACAAAGACTAGTGCAAAAGTTGATAAGTCTTCAACCTATAACTCATGGTCTAAAATCTCATGAGTGTCGATGAAGATCTGCCTGAAAAAACCGCCAAAACTGGATGCCAAAACCAAGTCTAGAAAACTCACTGTGTAACAAATGAGCTAGATAACTTGTAGGTGTTCACTGAAGTGAACCCAAAAACGATGAGAGCAAACCCTAATGAGAAGTGAATTGGATACATGTCCAACACATCACAAATCTTAAAAAATGCCAAACAATCCTGAATGTGCCAAGCACAAATGCAAAAGAAATAACCGACCTATGATAGATCCGAAGATCATCCTTGTAAAGTTCGAAGACTATCAAGTGAACAAATAAGTTCACAAACTACTCATAAAATGACACACTAAAAAGTTGTCCATAATCCTGTTGATAGAAAAAAGTGTCGAAAGGCATCAAAAGTTCAAAACCCTATATCCAAAAAATCCTACATCCATAAAAATCATGTGGGTAGTAAACCAAGTGAATCATTGATACTATCGCAAATCCAAACCGTTGATCAAAATGTTGAACTATCATCAAGGTGTCAAATTGTCGAACCACCACCAAAGTCACAAGGTGACTAAAATCCATCGAATGCCAAAATGTGGCAAGTCATCCATCCATCCAATATCCATCAAAAATCCCAAATCCATCATAAACTGTCTCGGCGAAAATCTTGTGTAGGTCAAACTATCCAATAAAATCCATCATCAAATATATAATCATCCCGAATAAATGCAATTGCAATCCTGAATCCATCGTCCATCTACAAAATCAATCCCTCAAATGATCGATGTCAAAACCATCGATTTTGTATCCTGTATCCAAATCAAACATCATCAAAAACATTGTTCATCATCCTTAATGAACTACAAACCATTAAGGTGGACTTCAAAACTTGAAGTCTGACATATCCTCACTATGGTCCCCCTTGCCAACTGAAAAGTGAGAAGCCTCGATCATAAGATATACCCCCCCTAAAAGTGGAAAAGGGTAATCAAACCGTCTTTGAGCGAAGTCTAGAGACTCGATCTTCAACTCAGAAGACTACATCAAGCGAGCCTCGATCATGCCATGTATCATCCAATCCTGAAAAACAATCATTCCCTATATTATCCAATCCTGAAAAACAATCATGTACATGCGTATGAACCCATCGATAAGATCGTTCCAATAAATTGGCTTCCAAACTCCAACACTAATTCCCTAACCAGTCAAAATGAGTATGTTTCTGCTCAATTTTCTTGCTCTTTTGACACCTTACTGAGAGGTTATTGGTCTTCCCACAAAAATGTATGGGTGAAGATCAAAACACTTCGACTCATCATGGCCAAACCGGTGACAATGTTTGCACTGTTTGGGTTCATTATCTGATTGATCATCGTGATCATACAAATCTAAAATACCTGTAGCAACATCATCATCCTCAACAACTACATAAGCGTCATCCTTAACTAAATCAACATCCGCATCGTCAACATCATCTTGATGATTAACAATATCCTATACCCGTTCCTTACCAATATCCTCAAGCTCTGTTTTTCGATAATCATTCAAAAAACCCCCACTTACAAAGCATTTAGGTTTGCAATAATTAGGAATATGAAAAAGGTTGTCAACATACTTTTTATATCCTAAGCCATATCGATTATGTTTTAATTGTAGTTATTCCCATGGCTAAACAACTCTAATTACTGCCTCATATTTATCCGCAACTTTTTTTGTCATAGGGACTTCATCCAACTCATCTTCATCTTTATAAGTGTCATCATCTGTCAACTAAGTGTCTTCATTGAAGTCATATTCATCCTTGATGTCATTTTGTTCGTCAATATGTAATCCAAACAATGGATTATCCTGAAGAAGTATGAAATCACACTGTTGTTGTCAAAGGAGACTTAATTCTTCATATAATAGTTTGTTTTGAAGTTTGAACATATCAAATTTCCTGTGCATTACTTGTAAGCAAGTAAGCACTGTGGTGAGAGTGCACTTGTTTATTGCAATTGTAGATTTCAAAGTTGAGTTAATTAATGTGTGCAATATTGTAAATATTTCTTCAATCCTTTCCATTATGAAGTGTGCAGAATATGCAAGAGAGTTGTTGTATGTTGATGCCACAAAATTCTATATCTTGTTGTGCATGCCAAAGTTGTCGCCAATTTTAATTGTCCATCAATTCTTAGATTTCTTGTGTATTTTGTATTTGTAGGATCGGTTTTATTGTCGTAGTTTCATATGAAATCACCGAGACAAAAAAGTGAGTAAGGCACAGACATAAAGATCCTAAGACCCCTTTATTCAATTTCGGGTGGTTCTAGGATGCAAGAAAAAATGCTCAACCCTTATAACTTTTGAAAGAAAACCTTATAACCTCTTAATGCACCTTATAACTCCAATTACAATTTTGCAAATGCACTTATAACTCCAAACACTAATAAAATCCTTATGACTCATTTTACAAAATAATGTCCTTATAACACCTTATTAAAAAATTAAACCTATAAGAAGCACCCTTATAACTCCTTTACAAAAAACAAACCACCTTATAAAAAGCCTTGTTAACCTTTTTTTTTATCTTAATTACATGAAAAGTCATAAATAAATTATCATAGGTACTTTTAATAAATACAAAACTACCTTTTGTCTCAACGATCTCCATTTTGATAAAAATAAATTTAAGCCTATTTTCTAAGTTGTGTGAAGCCCGAATCTCAAACTTATTCTTGGGGGACCTCTTCACAAATTCTCGTTGCATGCAGGCAACACACCACCCTGCATCAATTCTTATTCACATGGTGTTGGCCCTCAACCAAGTTTTGAGGAAACCTTGGTCAGATTTGGACCACTTTTGAACTTCGACACATTGGTCGAGGAAGGAGCGCCCACGCAAAGCTGAGAACACACATCTCACCGATTTTGCGGGCTATGTGGACCCAGTAAGGGGTTCCTTAGGGTTTTTGTAACGAGTTATGGGATGTCGACCCATGGGTTCTCCCATGTTTAGGCCTTTTTGTAAGGAATTGTAAAAGTATAAATAAGTAAGAATGTATGGTAGAAGTAGCTGAGAAAGCAAGCGAAGTCTTGGTAGCTAAGTGCAAGTAGTTTGGGTTTCTTTGTGCAACATATGTATATGGGCTAAGGCTTTGTGCTTGGTAGAGGGTTGGCTCTGTTCCTTGACCTAGTTTTGGAAGGAGGATCTGGTGCTCAGTGCACAGATCTCATGTCTGGTGCGAAGCTCGACTTTGTGGCTTAGTGCACAAAAGAAAATGAATGTAAGATCTAGACGAATAATAAAGAAGGTGAAGCGGTTGGTGCACGTAGCCCCACACTGGGGTGAGCCACGTATATCTTGTGTCTTTGGTTTTTCTTTGTGCTATGTTGTTTATGCTATGAATTTGCTCAGTGCTTTGACTATTATGTATGATAGGTAGATCTCTTGATGTTTAGTGCTTTACTTAAAGATAATTGAATCTTAGATCTAACTCGGTGCTATGTGCTAATAGGTTGAAGTGCTTAATCTTAATTGTTACTGCGCTGATCTATATTTGGGTATGTTCTACGATGTTAATAAAGCTAATGAACTAATGCATGTAACCTTCTAAGTGTTAATAGAATACTTTGTGAAGTGTTATTATCACAGATCTGTGTCCCAACTTGGTTACAAACACCTGCATCCTATAACCCCCCTTGTTCCTACCTCGGGTGAGACCTCACCTACTTCACAGGTGTCGCTGAAAGGGCCAGTAGTCGGGGTTTTGTTGGTGCGTTGTTAAGCGTTGAAACCTGGGTTTGTTCTTGTGCCAACACATGGTATGTCAACGATCTTGTAATCAGAATCTTGATATGTCACAGTCACTTCTTACAAAATCAGATTGGAAGGGTGAGCAACAAACTAAAATAGGCTGAAACTCTCTTCGACAAACCCACATGCACTTTCAAGGATTGAAGATGTTGTTGACATACTTTTTAATACAACCTAGACTTAGGGTTGCTTCAAGGCAATCCTTTCAATACACCCAGGTTGCAAAGAAATGCTTGGAAGCCACACTCTTTCTCCAAATGTGTGTAACCTTGTATGTACCATAGGTTGCCCACACCAAACAGATGAATATTCCAAGTTGAGGGCGATGGGCGCTTCACCAGATCGACTAAAGATCAAAACTACCAAGTGATTTGAGGTTGATTTACCAGGTCCAATCTATTGATTTACTAGAATAGACTTGTACACACAGAGGTTGAGAGAGAGAGATCAATCCTTTTGGATCTCGAAGACTGCTCAGTTTGAGATCACTCATAGGTTAGGACTTCAACTTCACTTGACAATATAAACTTGCTGAGTGTGCACTTTCCATTATAATAAAATCATTAAAAAAAACTTTTTTACTAATTCTTTATTAAATGACTTGATTAATATACCTTCGTTAAAATAGAAAATATCAGATAACCAGGTCTGTTTCTAGATTAAGATTGATCGAGGGCTATTTGTCCTTCTCTGAAATGTCTCTTGTGTGCCGAATTTTCAACACAGGTTGATATCCTTTCAAGTCCACTAAGAATAGAGGTTGCTCACAAAATGTAAATTGAGGTCACTCAACCATGGTAGGTCGCTCCACACTATGGATTTATCCTCATACAATCCCACATATCCTTCATTTCAAAGTCAATCAATATTTCAATCCCAATTTGTTGAACTAAGTCTTAGCTAACATAAACTTCTTAACAGTTTTGCAAGTCATCGAAGACAACGTTTATGGCACGAGAATTTTTATGGGCTTTGGTTCGAATTCTTGTTGTTCTAATTCTCTTCAATTCTCTCCTATGTGCTTCTTGCAACAAGACCTTGATGACGACGTTGTTAACAAAATGTTGATGATGCCATCTTCATCATGGGTATCCATCTTTCTTATTCGTGCACCACACTATTCTTCATTCAATCACCACGAACGTTCACCATCCAGTTACCAAGTCACCCAGTGTGCCCTCTCTTCAACATGCATCCATTACAATCCCAATGATCACAAACGTGCTCTGATACCACATGATAGAAATTAGGGCAATAAAATAGCCAAGAAAATAAAATTACTCACAAAATTAAGAAGACAAAGAAGACTGAAGGAAAAAACACCAAGCCAAGTCAAATAATATGTACATCAATAGTACATTAATACTACATCTCAAAGTAATGACCCAACAACTGTATTATAACTAATTGATTGTTAACGTCTAGTTAGGACTTAGGATTATTTCTAACAGTGGTGGTGTTTAATTATGCTAATTATTATTAACAAGATTATTAGGAAAGCCTTCCTTTAATTACTTCTGCATTCCCATTCACTCATTTAGGGAGTATGCTAGTTTATTATATCTTAAATTTTTACCTAAAATGTAAGGTATAATATTTATATTTCTTTAATGCCATTTCCCTTTCTCCAATCTACATATGCTTGAATAGTATTGCATTAAAAAACAAAAGTACATAGCTAATCATGTAGCAAGAGAAGACAAAGTGCATGCCCACAAATCAAATAGAAATGGAATTCGTATTGATGAATCCCTTCCTTGTTCTATAACAATTGTTTGCATACAATGAAATGCCCTGTACTAAAAGTATGTAGATTCTTGAGAGACTAGATAAAAGACCTACATAGAGTTTCATTTAAGTGAAAGATACTAACTTGAATAGAAGGAGGGGGACCAATTCAATAGTGAAAGAATACAACTACATGTGCTTGTGTTGTGAAATTAGTATATCCTAATTTTTAAATCAATGACATATTTTAGATTCCATTTAACTAGAAAATTTACAGCTAAATTACAACTAACCTCTATTAACCTAGCAAAATGATACAAAGAATTTGGAAAACCAAAAGCAAAACTTATCTAGATATTTGTTTCCTTTCTCCAAAATGATCGGTATTATTTGTGAATTATATCCCAAAAGGGAGAAGAGGTCAACATTGTAGAAATATAATTGAACTTCAACAAAAAACTTTTGAGGGAAGATCTAGCTTCCGTGATTGCATTGTATTAACATCCCCACCTATGAAAAGTGGGAAACTCCAGAAACATGTTCTCATATTAAACCCAAATACCCTTGTTATCAACAAATTTTAGCGTTGGAAACTTAGATTCTGATGGTTCATGACACCTCTACCGGAGACAGTCGGTCGAGCAACTAACTAACAAACAGACAGTCGAGCAATAGACTAACAGCTGGAGACAATCGATCGGACGGTCAAATGACAGTCAATCGGGTAGTCGACTAAGAGTCAGAGATAGATGGTCGATAGATCGAGCAATCAAGAAATCGACTACGTATTGGACGACTAGATGATTGGGTTGAATAGTTGACGAGCCAACATGGATTTTCCAGAATCCATTACAACCACCGACAATTATTTGTGGACCAGATCTTCCCCATTTCAAGGAAATTGGTTAGATCATAAGTCTATAAATAAAGGACCTCATGGGTTGATGATATATGTGTGAAATGATGTATTCAATAATGCATTGTCATGTTTTGATCACAATGTGTACTGCTTAAGTGTTGAAACAGTGTCTTTAGACACCACCGATCTTCTTGGAGTATTATTCCTTCTTTTTTATTTATGAAAATTATGTTTTGCTCTATTCATGGTTACCCCCAATCCCAAGATGGTATTGACTCCAATTGTCCACAAATCTTGTTGAGTTGGATCTTGTAGTGATTGACTACAGGCTATTGATTTGTTTCCTGCAACCCATTTAGATCATATTAGATATGTAATATATCAAAGATGACATCCAAGATTGATCTTGTTGTTTTAAATGGACTCAATTACACTATTTGGGCACCAAATATGGATATTCTGCTAAAAAGAAAAGGGATCTGACAATATACGAAGTCCGCTATCCCGGTTCCAAAGGACGACAAGGTGAAATTTGTTGTTGATGGGAAGAAAAATGAGGCTGTTGGGGTCATTATGACCTACATTTCTTGGGAGATTCACTTTCATACAAGTGGGATCGACTGTTCTCATGAAGTCTGGAAGAAGTTGAAGTCTTTGTTTGAAAAATTTGATGAGAGTCAAGTTATGCAACTAGAGAAAGAGTTGATCTCTCTTGATTTGCATTCCTTTTAAATGATTGAAGACTATTTAGCTTGTGTTAAAGAGTTGCAGTTGAAACTAGGTGAATGTGGGAATAATTTTCAGAAGAAATATGGACAAGTCATTGAATTGGTCCTAATGAATCTAAGAATACCCTTTGATGTGTTATGTTCCACATTATGTACAAATTGGAAAGCACACAAGGAATAATGTAAGGACTATACCTTTGATACCTTACGTGGTTGACTAATTAATGATCAACACAAGTTGCTTGATGAAGGGAAGCTTGGTGGCAAACACTAGGTTTGAATTATAAGGAAAGAGAACACTATGATGCTCTTGTACCCAGATAGGACCAAAAGGCTAGAGTGAAGACTGATGAGTCAACATTTACTCGAAAGACTCAAAAGAAGAAAACCTATCTCTACTATGGAAAGATTGGACATGTGGAGAAAACCTGCTAGCAGAAGGGCTCTGACTTATAAGAGAAGGTTAACAAGCTTGAAGGAGATGTGTCAACTGTGCATCAACCAACCAAATATTTCACCTTCCAAGTTATCTCAAGTGTTGGTTTCTCACACCTTGAAGAATGAATGGGTAGTTGATTCTATATGCACCCATCATATGGCCAAAGATGATTATTTTTTCTCCTTCCTGGATAAAAGTTTTCGAGCGAAATATTTATATAGATAATGATTTTACACTCGATATTGTCGGTCATGGGGATGTTCCCTATCGACATGGTAGAATTGATGATGTCTACCATGTGCATAATAGAAGTGCAAATCTATTATTGGTTTCCCAACTGACAAGGACTAGTAAGATTGTTGATTTTTGGTCGGATTGGTTCTTTGTTAAGGATCCAAAGAATGATAAGTTCTATGACCTACCTTGACCAAATCCTAGATCGCGTGCTCTCATTGCACATACCGACGAGTGGAGCATAATTTGGCATGAACGACTTCGACACCTAAATTTTCAAAATCTAAAGTTGATGGTCACACATAACATTGGTTGTTGGCTTACCCAAAGTTCTTCCACCTGATGGAGTGTGTAGAGGATGTGTACTAGGAAAGCATCATTAGGAACCTTTTGACTATGGAAAATCATGGAATGCACAGTACCCACTGGAGCTTGTTCACAGTGATCTCTGCTATATTAATCATCCTTCACTAGCAAGTGAGAAGTATATTTTGACCTTTATTGATGAACTCTCTAGATTTGCTTGGATCTATTTCTTGAAAAATAAGAGTCATGTCTTTGAAAAATTCAAGGAATTTAGGACATTGGCTGAAAAGCAATGCGTTTGACCTATCAAGTGTCTAAGACGTAATAATGGTAAAGAGTATGTGAATCAACCATTTGAAGAATATCTTTCTCAATCAGGCATTGCTTGGCAGAGGTCTGTTCCTCATACTCCTCAACATAATGACGTAGTAGAAAGAAAGATTTGAACTTTGGTCAAAATGGCTCGATGCCTTTTCTAGGTCAAATATCTGTTGACTAAGTTTTGGGATGAAGTTGTTTACTATGTCAACTATCTCCTCAAACACATTCTAAATCGAGCTGCCAATTATGTGACTCTAATCGAGAGATAGTGTAGCAAAAATCCCTGAATCAGTCACCTCAGAATATTCAGATGTATTGCTTGGGCCCATATTTTAGATGGTTACATGAAGAAATTAGATGCAAATATTCATGCTTGCATCATGAGGGGCTAATTTGAATAATCTAAAGAATATCCACTGTTTGACCCTGTCAAACGAAAGATCATTATCACGAGACATGTATTTTTTGATGAGAAGTCTTTAGACATTAAGTTCTTGAATGTTTATTTTGGTTCATTACTGGAAGGTCCTTTTGATATTATTACTGACATTGGATCATCAATTCCTTTTTTCATCATTTCGACCGGGTAGTCGAACTCTGTTCCTGCATCGACCAAACAATTGATTTCTGGGTTGACTGGTCCTCGGTATGTTTCGACTGAAACTATTACTTATCTTAATCGACCTTATTTAATGAATGACAATTCATTTTCCCCTCGTCTCCCTCGGTGGGATGCTAATACAATTGAAGATGTTGGACCTGATGTTGGTGATGCCTCTTCAGGCTGTCAGACTTGGTGTCAGAAGCAACAAACCAGTGTGGCTTTGATGACTTGTGTTCTTGAGACTCATGATCATGCTTCCTATGCTGATGTGTAAGTACAATTTGAATGGGAAAAAGATATGCAAGTTTAGATGAACTCTCTTTTAAATAATAACAATTGGGATTTAGTTCCTCGACATCAAGGGAATAACATCGTGAAATGTCGATGGGTTTATAAGACCAAATTTGCCTCTGAAGGAGATATTGAGCATCATAAGGCTTGTTTGGTCGCGAAAGGATTTTCTTAGCAATAAGGACTCACTACACTGAGACCTTTTCCCCTATTACAAAGATGAATTCTATTCGATTGATTATTTCCCTTGATTCTCGCTTCAGATGGTAGATCCACTAGATGGATGTTAAAAGTGTCTTTCTTCATGGCGACTTATATGAAGAAATATTTATGGAACACCCCCCTAGTTTTGTGACATATTCTAGTCTTGTTTGTTGACTACATAAGTATCTTTATGGTTTGAAACAGTCTCCCAGGGCATGGTATGCTAAGATTGATCATTTCTTTCTCAATCTTAGCTTCAAACGTTGTGAATATGATCATAGTCTTTATGTGTTACATGATCATGGTGATACCTTGATTGTTGTTCTATATGTTGATGATTTGGTCATAAATGACAATAATTTTGATTTGCTTCTTAGATTGAAGAGACAAATTGCTCACACTTTTGATACAACAGATCTTAGTCTTCTACATTATTTACTCAGTCTTCAAGTTTTACCTCTGTCTAATGGTTCATTCCTCTCTCAATCTAAAATGGACCAGATCTATTGAACCATTTTAAGATGGACGATTGTAAGCTGTGTGCCACCTCTTTTCAGTATGGGAAATAATTGACCAAATATTGTTAGTCACCTAGAGTCGACACCACTCTGTATCGACAATTAGTCGGTAGCCTTATTTATCTAACTCACAATCGACCTGCTATTTCCTTTGTTGTTAGTGTGGTTTCTCAGTTTATACAGGATCCACACATCAATAACTGGAATGTTGCACAACGAATTATTCGTTACATCAAGGGTACCTCTCATCTTGGTATCAAGTATCGTTGTAGTTTAGATACGCTTGTCGGCTTCACCAACTCTAACTAGGTAGGCAACAATGATGATACAAAGTCCACTTTTGGCTATGCGTTTCACTTTAGCATTGGACCCTTGGCTTGGTTGTGCAAGAAACAAAAGGTAGTCTCTCTGTCGGCTACAAAAACTAAGTTTGGATTCACCAACTCTTCGACGAACTTGAATTTCCTGTTCATATCTCGACTATTATCTATTGTGACAATCATAGTGCAATTTGGGTTGTTGATAATCATGTTGCTCATAGTAAAATGAAGCATGTCAAACTTCATGCTCACTACTTGAGATAGTTGGTCCAAGAGAAGGTTGTCACTCTTAAGCTAAGTTTGTTAGGCTACATAATATGCTCGGGCTTCAGGAAACTGCAATTATAGGGGGGTGTTGGAACCTCGGGTTCTAATGGTTCATCACACCTCTATTGGAGACAATCGGTCGTGAAACCCACTAATAGAAAACCAGTCGAGAATTCGACTAACAAATGGAGAGATTCAGTCGAAGATAGTTGGTCGATAGATCAACTAATTGAGAATCGACTACGTATTGGACAACTAAATGGTTAGGTCAACTAGCCGATGAGCCATAATGGATTTGTCTAAATCTATTACAACCACCGACGGTTATTTATGGACCAAATATTTCCCATTTCAAGGAAATTGGTTAGATTAAAACACTATAAATAAAGGACCTCATGGGTCGATGATATATGTGTGAAATGATGTATTCAATAATGCATTGTGATGTTCCGATGACCATGCGTTATGCTTAAGTGTTGAAACAATGTCTTTAGACACCACTGATCTTCTTGGAGTATTTTTTCCTTCTTTTTTATTTATGCAGATTATGTTTTATTCTAATTAGGGTTACCCCCAATCCCAACATTTAGAGACCGATTACATAATATTAGCTAAATACACATGGCAAGTTGCAAAAGTAGTAGACTGAGAATTAGGCCAAAAGTGAATAACACACGATTTTTAGTCACAATTATGAAAAACTAATGAAGTCCAAATACATGATGATGAAATACAAAGTCTTTTCGAAACAATTAAGTGAAACATTCAATACTTTGATACAACCTTTGGAACATGTATAATATAAAAATAAAACCCCTAAAGCTAGGTACATGAAAAATCAAAATCCTTTGGTGTGATTTGCTCAATCCAAGAACTGAGAGACCTCTTGGTCTCAACATTGTTCACAAATGTTAATTCATACTTACTACAAAGATTTAACACAACATTATCACTAAATGCAATGACAAGTACTCTTTCAAGGGTATTCTTTACTACTTTAATGGATCCTAGTAAGTCTATAGAATACATCAAACATACAACCTTGTTGTCAGTAGCTATGATGTCAGTTGTCCAATGCTTCTTTGTACTCTCTGACTGTTGTTGTAAAATAATTTGCAACCAAAGGTTGAAGACCTCGATTACGGTTTACCATATTTTTAATCCCTTCCAAGCTTGAAGTAGGTATTTGACCTTGATTAACCATGGCCATAATTCGAGAAAATGTATTTTTTTTGCTCCATTTAAATCACCAAGCTACATTTGAATTTGACTGAGCTTCAATAATAAAACTGGATTTGATGGGTTTTTTGTAGCATATTCTCCATCCACTTCATAGAAATATTATATTCATTTTGGCTCAGATGATGGCCCAAAATTGAACTTATGACAATCTCCTCTCTCCTTCACCACCTTCCAAGGCTCATTGAAAGGGATGAAAATTGGCCTTCAATTTTCAATGCTAAGGCCAGTTTCTAATTAAATTTACGAGAAACTTCATCCAAAATTTTCAACACAATGTCACCATCCTTACCCCCTGCCAAAAGCAAACCTTCTCTCAACTTTTTCTTATTTAAGGTCTCAACGTGGCTAGTCTTCGAGTGTGGTTCATCTAGTCTCAAGGACTCAAAGGGGATTGCTCCATCACCCTATTGTCCATCGAGGGAATTATTCACAAAATTTAAGGGATTGACCGAAGAATCCACAAAACTTCTAGTGCCATCAATTCCCACCGAATTCACTGACACACCCACATCCCTCTTTGGATTGGTAGGCAAAAAAGATGAAATGGTTTCTATCTTGGAAGATAACACAATCTTGGAGGGTTCATTGGAATCAAGGGATTGGGTTCCTAACTCTTTTTTTTTGCAGATTCGATGAATTGGGCACCCACTTTATTTATAGACTGTGTTTGGGAAATTTTACTCTCAACAAAATCAAGCAATTCATAGAGATTATCTAGGGTTTCCTTCTTCTTACCAACATGTTAGGGTAGTTGGGCGTGCAACCTGCATCTTAATGAAAAGGGCACCATGGAACCAGATTTACCACTATAAAACAGAGGATGAGATTCATACTTGTATTGAGGGTTGTCGAAGTCCTCCATGGTGGAGAGCTCGTCCATGGAATCTCCATATCTTCTGAGCTTGGCGAGGGTGAAAACATTGTAGGCAAGATAGGCGAGATGCTCGTGGGGTTACTGAAGAATATCAAGTTTGCGAGCATGGCTCACTTTTTCAAGAATTAGAGGCCAGAGGCCCTGCCTGGCAAGGTCTTGGCAAGGTCTTGAATATGGGTGATTTGGTAACATAAATCGTTCAGAGAAGTCGGGAGCCAAAGAAGTGGATCACACTGGGAAGCTAGGGATTGGCCTGAGTTTTGAGCTTGGCCATCCATCTTCATTTTATCTGTGAAGAATTAAAGCCAAGCCAAGTGCATATGGAAGGTTTCGATAGGGCACAAATAATGGTGATGTGACATGTTTTCATACGCCTTCGACAGATGACGAAAGATCCTATAGAACTGATTCCTTAAAAAATCCTTCGACATAAATATAATATAAATGTACTCATTATATAAAATACTTAGTAAAGTATTTTTCAATATATAATGAATGTTTAAATATAAAGTAAATACTAGTGCCAATGTATTCATATAAGTCACACTTCTATTCAAAATTTGTGGGTCATAATTACTAATAGCAATCACCAAATTCATATAAAACAAACTTATATTCAATATTCAAAATTCAAAATCGAAATTAATGAATATGGGGAGTCATAACATATTTTGAATGTTCAATACTTATGTTATATTCAAAATTTAGCTTTGTGGGTTGGCTCAAGTGGTTTAGTGTAGTGAATTATAAGTACGAGGTCATGGGGTCAAGTCTTCGAGCTTGTCACCTTTATTAATATTATGGGTCTCACTTAATGTCCTGGTTGGATTAGAACCCATTGGTTTACTTTTAATACCCCATCTTCAAAATGAAGAATGAATGGTTGGATCTGCATATTCCATTTTTGCATTAAGAAATGCAACTTAAACAACAAAAAAATTGTGATTTTGTCCAGATTTACATCTCCAAAAAACCCAAAAGGTAGAACGCTTAGCCAATGCCGTATTCTAATAGGTTAATTCTATTTTTTATTCTTTCCAATATACGACGGGTAATAGGTTAATTCTATTTGTTATTCTTTCCAAAATACGACGAGAAAAAGAAAAAGAAAACTCATAATAAAAGGAAAAATGATAAGTCTATCATCACAAAAAAAAACTTACCTCTAGGTGTTTTTTGTTGGCTAGTTCACCAAAGCTCCTATAGTCATTATTAATATGATTTTTAACGAGCTTTGTAATGTAGAAAGTGTGTTAAATATTGAATCAAGGAGAAAGAGGGCAACGATATTGGTGCCAAAGGGTAACCAAGTTCAACATTGGCCTTATGCAAGGATATAAAGATGTGTCGCTCGGAGAACAAGACTTGCATGGGGAAATGTTATGTAAATTGTTTAGGCAAATTTTCCTAAAACATGAAAGTCTAGTAGTAAGATGGTGAATTCATCTCCTTTTAACAAATAGGATAACTATAAGTTTAACATAGTCAACTTTATATTATAATGCAAGTATGAAATAGATTAATAACATTACATGTTGTTAAATCCAAATCAATTACATTATTGCCTACTTGGGCCAGAATAATAATACTTGGTATGGGATGCAAATACATGTCTATTGTTCACTTTTGTCTAAACTATAATTTCCCAATTTGATAGAATTATATTTACTTTAATTGTGCATAACATAATCATTTTTGACATTTTTCGATATACAAGTTAATTTATCATATCAATTGGTATTAAATGAATATATTTTAGATGTAGTTTAAGGAATTAATTCAATTAGTTGTCATTAATGTTGTTGGGCATTTGTTTAGTTTTGTGATGACAAATGCATGACTCAAATCTCTTTAAATGAAGTGCACTAATTTATGCCAATAAATTTATCAAAAATTCTATTCATAAATATAAAAAAATATCCCTTAAATTTCTTTACAAAAATTTCCATATATATAATTATATGAAAATATTATATAAAACCAAGAATAAAATAAAATATAAAAATAAATCATTTAAAATTTACAATAATGCAAAAATACATTCCTAACACAAGCAAAAATTTCCATATATATAATTATATGAAAATATTATATAAAACCAAGAATAAAATAAAATATAAAAATAAATCATTTAAAATTTACAATAATGCAAAAATACATTCCTAACACAAGTTAGGAAATGACAAAATAATATATAATTAATGTTAAATTATAATCAATAAAAGTTAATGCGATCATAAGAAGAACATGTAACACAATAATACAATTTTAAGATTTTAAAAAACATCAAAAACATATTTAAGTTTTTAGTTTATAAATGTCCTCATTGTTGCATTGGATAAGGAAGAATGACTCACTTAATAAAGTGGGTGAGGAAGAATAGTATAGGGGGTTGAGATTTAGAAATTATGATAAAAGTTATTGAAGTGTCGAGTTGATATCTTTGTTAAATTTACCTTTATATTGAGATTATGATATGTTTACTTATAAGATGGTTAATGGTAAAACATTTTAGAAGATTACAAGTATAATGTAATAACATGGGTACAAGATTTATGTATGGATTTTTTTATTATGCTAGCTCTAGTTCTTATTATATTGAATCAACTTTAATAAGAAGACATTTCTACATTGATTTAAGGTTTAAAACTTTTTAATTTAAAATATTAAATGAAAAAGGGTGTATGAAGAATGAGTATTAAACTATTAAATTAATATACTTTTTAAGTATGTGAATGAGAATGTTATATTGAATCAACTTTAATAAGAAGACATTTCTACATTGATTTAAGGTTTAAATTTTTTTAATTTAAAATATTAAATGAAAAAGGGTGTATGAAGAATGAGTATTAAAATATTAAATTAGTATACTTTTTAAGTATGTGAATGAGAATGTTGAAGTAAGTTCATGAAAGTTTTCATATTAATATTGTTAATTATAAATATAAGTATATTGCAATTAAAATGATTTTATTTGAAATTGGTTCACTATTTTGATAACCATTTCTTACAATAACTCTTAAATTGGTGAAAAGATTGTAAGTTTGAATAGAGAGATAAAGTGTAAATCCAGGTAAACTCAAAAACTTGATATATATTTTAAGGTAGATTCTATAATTAAATGTATTATGTATAAGCTATGATTTTGTTTTTCTACATTGATTTAAGGTTTAAAACTTTTTAATTTAAAATATTAAATGAAAAAGGGTGTGTGAAGAATGAGTATTAAAATATTAAATTAGTATACTTCTTAAGTATGTGAATGAGAATGTTGAAGTAAGTTGATGAAAGTTTTCATATTAATATCGTTAATTAGAAATATAAATATATTGCAATTAAAATGATCTTATTTGAAATTGGTTCACTATTTTGATAACGACTTCTTACAATAACTTTTAAATTGCTGAAAAGATTGTAAGTTTGAATAGAGAGATAAAGTGTAAATCCAAGTAAACTCAAAAACTTGATATAGATTTAAGGTAGATTCTATAATTAAATGTATTATGTATAAGCTATGATTTTGTTTTAAATATGATAATGAAGATGTGGATGATGATGAAATTTAAAAATATTTTGTTTTGGTCCCATATCTTTTGGTGGATAAAACTTTAATAATAATATTTGCAAATACTAAAACCAAACCATTATAATTCAATAAATAATTTTTACTACACTAAAAAAAGAAAAAAACATTGAATCATAAATTATAATATCACAAATAAACAAACTGTAACACATACATTATAAGTGTATAAAAATATACTATACATATATCAACATAAACACAATCGTTATATAATTGTCTAATCAATGTTATGCAATTACTAAAATATGAACTGCTTCATATTACAATATATGGAAAATAAAGAATCTGCAACACATGTCCATTGGATGTAGCTTGGGTGGTTGGGAGGAATGGTCGTTACCCTCCCCACCTAGTTTCAATTCCTTGTAAGTGACATGTGATGCTCTTAAAGGGGTCTATATGATGCTCTTGGTCTTTGTTGATTTTTCATAAACTAGGTTAAGCATGAAGTTCATTTCATTTTAGCATTTCACTTAACCATAAACAATAATGTTGCAACAACCAAGATCACAAGAAGAAACACCATGCACAAGAACACAAGAAGTATCCTAGGAAACCCTTCTCAGCAAGGGAAGAAAACCCAGCCAAATCCTTTGCTATATTCTTCAAGAGAAAGACCTCCACCAAGATAAACCTTAGCACACAAGAGGGTTCTTCAAACCCTAGAAGACTAGCGCCCAAGAGAGGTGTGCACCTTTTCCCAAGTAGACGTGTTAGCTGAAATTTCCAAACTCACAAGGAAGATATGATTCCACAACGGGGAATCATCCCTTACTTATATTAGACTTGTCCAATCAACAAAGGCGTCTATTGGCTCAACATGGCCGACCTCTCTAAGTCACTATATAATTTATTATTATTATTATTATTATTATTATTATAATAATTAATATTAATATTAATATTAATATTAATATTATTATTATTATTATTATTATTATAATTAATAATAATATTAATATTATTATTAATATTAATATTAATATTAATATTAATATTAATTATCTTTTACATTTATTATTAAGGTGGGGCCGACCTGTATCCTTTACATAACAATTAGAGTTACATGTAGGTATGACTCTTGAACAGTACATAGAAAAGTATCTGATACACCCACTAGTGCTCATCCACTAGGGGCACATCCATAGGGATGTCATAGCTCTGATTCACTGCATTACACAGAAGAACCAGGTCTTCACACGTTCATCTGTGCTCGTCCACATGCACGTCCACTCTATAGATATGCTTTCTCACTGCCACTGACAGGAGAATCATCTGGTGTCTTCTCGTCAACTCTGCTGCTTAGAGGAGGCTAATACATCATCTTCATTTATGTTCTCATGACGATGCACCCAACACTTTGGGATTTCACACGTTCACCTTGTGGTCAACCACATGCATGTCCTAACTCAACAGATCACTTTTCCACTGGATAATCATTTGGAGTTCTTCTCAACTCTCTGAATGGAGGAGGTCATCTCTACGTTCCCAGCTCTGTCTCAGGCAAGAACCACATACTGTTCTTAGGTTATTTCTCTCAGGTTTGTAAGCTGAGAGAAATAATTCACATAGCTACAATGATCCACACCTCTCAGGTTTGTAATCTGGAGAATGCCTCACATAGATGCAATCATCAACAGACTTTGCATGAACACACAAAAGTAAAGGTAATGTTTTATGAAAATTATCATTAAATCTTTTGAAACCGAGATAAAATTGTGTGTTGCATTGTTTCAAGTACTGCCACTTTTTGTAGTACTCTTTCTTTATATTTGTTATAATATGTTTAAGCACTTTGTGGGATGCAAGAGGGTTGATATCCTTTCGATTTTGGAAAAACTCTTCATTATCCTGCTCTGTAGCCAAACCTTGGCTTGTTACAATATTTATTGGTGAGAAAGAATCCCCTGCATGGATTCTTGCACAATGGATTCACTCACCGTGTTGTTTTTTCTGCTATTGAGGGTCTTGTATTTTATGTTGTTGAAAAAAGTAGTAAGGATTCGTTCCTCTTGGTTGTAAACAAAATTTGTTTTGAAATTCTTTTAGGAACTTCAAATGCAATGACTCATTGCAATTTGAAGTAATAATGTAAATTTTTTTCAATGAACATAAATATTCTTTAGACAAGCCACTTGCCATTGAATAATGTGAAGCCCTTTGCATCAATTATACCAAGTGTCTTTCCCATATTCGAGGAAATATGAATAGAGATCAGTGTAATAAACATCATATACTAAATACTTCTACTTATTCAAATTCCAAAGCAAGGATATTAAACATTGACACTAGAATGATACAACAAGCAAATTTATTGTAAAAGATATGAGATTACTCACCATTATTACCAACAACAATACCATCGTTCTTCGACCTCCTCCTCCTTTGAGAAAGATGGAGATCATTTGCAACCTCACCATGTAGTCTGTCATAACCTATGCTTCCACATTTTCACATGACACATCTGGTGTTGCATTTTCTGCATTGATAACAAACCCCATCTCTTCAATTGCAGAAATGGGCCACCATAGAAGGCACCCATCTTCCTTCGCCAATCAACATGAGGTGTATAACAATTTCCTAATAAATAATTAGCCCTCATGTAGTTAATTAATAAAAATCCTTCGTCAATCCAGTAAGACAAGGTGCTCCATAATTTATGTTATAAGGTCAGTTAAGTCAGTCAGTAATAATTGGAAACAATGCTTGTCAGTCATAAATAAAAACAAGTATCTTGTTGTTTATGTAAACAAAAAATCGCCCAGTTTGATAAAAAATGTGTCTTCTTGCTGAAAATAAAATCAATGGTCATTTACTTCTCACTTCCAGTGGTTTTTCTCTTTCATTCTCTATGTATTTTGTATTGTGCAACATTTTATTCTTATGTTCCAGTCTATTATTTTTTTGCATTTTCAATTTTGCATATAGAATTGCAAATCAATTGGTATTAGAGCTTGGATCTAAGTCAACTTCTGCTCAGCCATGAAATTCAGAAGAGAGGCCACACAACAATTTTTTTTCTTAGAGCAAGATGTCCTTCTCAAGACTTCCAATACACCCTCCTCATGTCCTCCAACACATTCATCTTTCACCATTCTCCAGACACCCTCTTCAAGGTACCGAGTGCCTTCTCAGTGCGCTCATGAGTTCAGTGATTCTTAGCGCAACGTCTAGTGACAGATCGACATCCGTGGTGAATAAAATTTATGTCGTCGTGAAGAGAGTCGTCTATAGAGGATTCTTCATCCACTGCCACGACTCCAATTCATGATTAAACGATGGTTCTCCAGGAGCTACTCTATCTGCAACAATGCAGAGCTCCAACACCTATTCAAATTGATATAGACTTCCAATTACCGAAGTTTGGTGGAAAAATGAATGGTGAGAATGTCGAATCTTGGCTTCACAGTCTTTCCACATACTTATGTACATGTTCTGAGATGATAGAAGACATGAAGCTTCAGATCTTCGGTCTGCAACTTGAGGGAATTATACAAACATGGTGGAACACTCAACTGGATAATTATTCCTGGGTCATGGACATAGGCGACCCGATCGAGACACAAAGACCACACATTACGGCGTGGGATGGATTCTTCCAGGCTCTCAGAGAGCGCTTCTACCCACCGGGATATCGCCAAAACCTCCTCGCCACATGGTTGCAACTCTGAAAACTTACCAATCAGTCCGTCTAGGAATACATCGACATATTTTGCAAATTGTGCATCTAGCTGTACATTGATGACCCAAAAGAGGTATTAGTTATAAAATTCAATTATGGTTTATTAATGAATCTCCACCATGAAGTTGATTTGTTTGAGAGTTCTTCCTTGGACAAGGCCTTTCTTCGGGCCTTTGTCATCAAGCATAAAGTGACTCCTTGAATCCACTCACCCCAACCCAGATATGACCCTTCTACTGCTGGACCTTCTCAGGTTACCCCTATCGCCACCTCCACACCTCGAACGACGCCCTAGTGTACCTTCCACAAGACCAACTCGCATGCTTCTTCCAATTGTTAGGCACTTCATAACCTTTGCCCCAACAAAACTCTTTTTGCAGAGGTCGCTCAGTTTGATTCCACTGACCCTCCTAAAGTCGTTTCTCTCGAAAATCATATAGAATTTGACCCATATTTAAGTTGGATGACCAATAATGAACATGACACCTCTTATGTGCCCATGTTTACCCACAATTGTCAAATTAAGCACGAATTGACTACTCTCATCCTAGATAATAGAAGCCAAAAGAACCTCATCGCCCAGGACTTGGTCCAACACTTACAACTCCTAACTACTCCGCACCCTAAACCATATATGCTCAGATGGGTACAAAAGGAAGCCTCACACCTCACTGTCTCCCAGTGTTGTGCGGTAACCTTTGTTATTGGCCCTTTCCGAGATATGGTGGTGTGTGATGTTTCTCCTTTAGATTGTGTTGACCTGTTACTTGGAATCCCCTACCAACAGGCCTGGAACGTTGTTTATCATGTGAAATTCCATAAATACCACCTATAACATGAGGGACACACCTATGTTCTCACCTCCTCTACCCCTCACTCCACACATCCTCTAACCCAACAAGCAACCATTAAGAAAGTAAATCTGAACAAATATGTTTCAATGTGTTTGGTTCGCCCCATTAAACCAAACCATCTGACGAACCCAACACCTCAAGACATGGCTCCCCCACTCCCAGAAGTTGTCAATGCCTTTCCCCAACCCATATGACTGCCACTGTCTTGCTCTATTGAGCACACCATTGATCTCATTCCAACCTGACCAACTTCGGAATTCATGCCCTACTCCACCTTCATCTTTTCCTTGTGCATCTCCAACATTTATTATGCCAAAACAAGTTTTTGTTCCAGTAGTCTCCACCAGCGAGTTATGTACTCCAACACAAGTGCCAACATATTATAACAATTTTCCTGGCAGTTCCTCTTTTGACAAACATATTGTTGAGAAATATTCAACCAAACAAAATTCTTACAAATGCAGTATAGTGGGGAACAATCATATGCAGAGGCATCCCTTCTTAGTTGGAGTAGTTAATCAGACAAGGTGTATTGGACACACTTGTTGTTCTTCCAGGGAGCTTGTATTTAAGAGAAATGTTGAGGCAGATAATGAAGCGTTGGTTGATCAGTACCGAGTGGTATCTGCACATCAACAACAAGAACAACACTCAACACAACGTTATACCCACACTTTCACTTAGTGCCATCTTTATGTAGCCGTTGCATTACCAACTACAATAGAGCGTGCAAAACAAAGGCCTCATAAAATTCACACGTCGGTGTTCTTTCACCCAAAATCTCATGTGTGGATCTTGCAGGACAAACATAGATTCAGAGGAAAACATCATCATTTTCACCCATTTAGATATTATCCCGACATAGATCGAGAAATCATTGGAGAGAATGTAGTACACATTTCCTCATTTGTTGGCGGAAGCGGGGATGCTTCTGAATCTAAACAGGCAAGAATTGGGCCACCAGAGAGGGTGTCCATCTTCCTTCGCCAGTCAACATGAGGACGTATAACATTTTCCTAATAAATAATTAGCATGTTAGTTCCGTCAGACAATTAATTAATAAAAAGCCTTCGTCAGTCCAGTAAGGCAAGGTGCTCCATAATTTATGTTAGAAGGTCAGTTAAGTCAGTTAGTAATAATTGAAAACAACGCTTGTAAGTCAGAAATAAAAACAAGTCTCTTGTTGTTGATGTAAACAAAAAATCACCCAGATTGATAAAAAAAGTGTCTTCTTGTTGAAAATACAATCAATGGTCATTTACTTCTCACTTCTAGTGGTTTTTCTCTTTAATTCTCTGTGTATTTTGTATTGTGCAACATTTTATTCTTGTGTGCCAGTCTATTATGTTGTTTCATTTTCAATTTTGCATATAGAATTACGGATTAAGAAACCTAGATCCATCCATGGTATGAATTAATCCTTCAGAATTTGTTGCAATATTAATGCCTAAACTACTCTCTTTGAGAACCAGGAAATACTACCGCACTATTTGATAAGCATGCCCTACAAAATAGTCTTAAGCAATACATGGCACACAAAAGCAAAGCAAAATAAAGAAGAGTTGGGAGACAGATATATCTATTATCTGATCACTTCAATAAGCAGATGAGGGAACAACCCAAAGAAAATACTCAAAAGTTATTAAAGGCCCCGACCCAATTCAGTCAGATGAGAAAACAACCCCAAGAAAATCCTCAAAATTCATTAGAAACCCAATTAATCATACTAGCATTGATCCCAGTCCTTTACTTCTAATGCATTTGCATTTCAGGTAGCACAATAATTTTCCAAATTATAGGTTATACTTATATTCACATATCTATTAAAGTGAGCATTACTTGAATCACCCTTGAAAGTGCAATTGCCAAATTTGTATATCACTCCCAAACTTTTTAGAAATACTGATCAGCCATTACAGTCTTATTCTAGCTCATACAATTTTGAGCATGTCTTGTTAACATAACAAGAATCAAGAAATAAAAAAAGAAGTGAAATGCACGCTTAACTAGTGACTTTGATTTTGTTTAAAAATAATAGACGATTCCATGTTTCTTCTTGAATCACCCTTGCAATTGCAATTGCCAAGTTTGTATCACTGCAATTACCAAATCTGTATAATTTTCTATATTTTCTATATTGATTATAAAATTTAAAGGGAGTAGGATTTGCACACCTTCCACATCATAAATAAGAAGATTTTATATAACAATTTGATATGCTTGACAGTAACTTTAAATTTAGATTATTATTATTATTAGAAAATATATTATTATTTTTAATAATTATTAATTTGTATTTTTTTTTAATTTTTTTCTATATAGAAAATTATAAAGTTTTAAATTTTTTTAATTATTATTTAATAGAGTTAAAATTCTTTTGAATTCATTAACTTATTAAAAAATGCATTTTTTGTGGCAAAAATTTATTGCTATTTATTCATGTTATTTAGGGGATTGTGATTAATTTTTAGTTATTTGATTATAGAACATTATTAAATAAGCGATTGATTAATCAATTATAAGGCATACAAGGATACAAGGATTAGAAGATGGGGTTTAATACATGTTCAGGAGATAACTAAGGGTAATTGACGAGTACCCCACAGTGCTAGCATAGCTAGCAAGGCGAGAGAGTTAGCAGCTTACCCCAACAAAGTCACCAAGCTTAGAGACTTTCGACTCCGACCTTTAGCCACTTACCTTATAGGAGTAATGTCTATTTACAGACAAGTATAAATAACTTACACCTAACCCGATATTTGCAAGTATAAGTTTGAACAAATGTGGAATGCATTAAACTCTCCCCTGATAAGAATTTGGGTTGATGCAGATTCAGTTATTCAAGATGGTTAGGACTCCGGGAAATCGAGGCCGAGGGGCATCGTCACAAGGACCACCAACGTTGGCGTTGCCACCACCATCACCTGAATTAGCTCTCATTGTGCGCTCCTTATAGGCTATTAATGAGACATTAAAGGGATGCCATTCAACAAATGTTGAAGTGGAACCCCCACCATCTGGAGTGGGTAACCCTGAAGTGTCGAGGGACTAGAGGGGAGGGGCTCCACCAGGGGACATCATCAGATAACTACAAAAGATCAAACTCCCAGAGTTTGTTGGGGGTCGTGCAAGTGAACGTGTAGAGGCATGGTTGGAAGGAATGATGTGATGTTTCACCTTAAGAGACTATGCTTCCACATTGTTATCGGGTAAATCGGTGAATGCAGACATAGACTAATCCCCCTAGATCCACCTGGATCTAGAACAAAACACGACAGGACATGGTGCTTTCCCTAGGCTCTAATCATTGAATCTACTACCAAACAAAAGACGAGAGACATACCTTTAAGTGTCGCTTCCTTATGTCTTTGTTGTTCCTGTTTCACTCCAGTGCTCTTCTGATACTGATCCTGCAGTGAGACACAAACCAACCAAAGTGAAAGCAGAGAGAGTATATTCAATAACAACCTATGCATATGATCAAGGAATTATGCAATAAAATAAAGATAATTATATAGGAAAGAAGCATGCCACTGTATTATATTAAATAATAGGAAGAGAGATTACAACTAGATGCCTTGATGTCGTAAGGTTCCTTCCAACAATTCCTTGCTTCCCACACACTTTTGATCCAAGAATTATGAGACTATAGATCTGACATCTATCTTGACAAAAGCAAAGCTCAAAGCCACTCTAACCAAGCTAATAATTCCAAGCCAAATCCAACTAACTTTCTCCACGAGAACTCCTCTCCTTTTATAAGTTGAAAAGGATAAGGTGAGGAGGTTAGGATGATCCCACTAAATCATGAAATCAAGTAAGATCCAAAACATTCAGAGACCACCTTACCATAGAAGCTTCTCCTTCTAGAACCATCAAGAAAATACTTATTTTTCCCACATACAAAGGGCGTTACACCCTGGCTATAGTGCAGCCTACGAAAATTCTGCGCTCTAGCTATAGTGCAGCCTGCGGAAATCAAGCATTTCCGCACCCTAGCTATGGTGTAACCCACATAAATCCTCCAAAATAGGGTTTTTACAGAGGAAAACACAACTTCTTCTCTCAGGGAAATTTTTTCTCCCTTCTTTCTTCAGGAGTTCAGGCCACTGACCTCTCTGAAGGCAACATATAGGTTTACATAATTAACGATCACGAGGGTGACAAAAATAATGTGTAATAGAGAGCCCCCCAAAGTATGAATTTAGAACAGAGTGATAATTGATATACTTTGTCGAGTGTGTGTAGGGAACAAGGAACAATCGGTCGAAAACCTGCCAACAAACAAGGAAATGCAGTACAATAATATATATCATCACTGAGGTAGGCATTCACATACTCAGAATACAAATGACTCAAAGTATAAATGCCGACATGCGAAGATCCATGTCAAGTAATACAGGTCATGGCCACCAAACATACACTGTGGATCCATACCATTATAACTCAAATCTGAACATAGACACCAAAAATACACTATGGATCTATGTGTTAAAGACTCAAATTTGAACATAGCCACGAGACATAAAATGTGGATCTATGCAACAATACAAACTGAATATACTCCTATGCAACCTGAATCTGTCAGAAAAGATTCAGGGTCTTCATCTCCACCACTCTATAGTACGAATCTAGCCATGTGATTACAGGTGCCGAAGTCGAACATGGTAGAAACCACTTGATTACCAGTCATTAGTGTATACTATTAACTAGTGCAAGGGAAATCACCATTAATGTCAATGACTCCCAAGGTACACTAGTACAATCCAACGAATGTGAATTAATGAGCTGAAGTCGAACACTCAGTGGAATCTCCCGATCAGGGGTCAATAATAAAAACCCAGTGTCGAAAGCAAGGAAACCTGCCATTGAGGCATGCAAGTTTCAAGGTACCATTTAGTTTCTAAGTCTAATTCCTAGATAATGAGCTGAAGTCGACAGGAACAGACTCGTCACAGGAAGGCCTTAATGTATCCTCCATCAATGACATGAAACGGGTAACAATATTTGAAGTAGATAAGAGTAACAACTGATTCAGGACTGACTCAGGGATGGCCGACGCAATAGAAGGCTTAAGGACTGCAGAAATGACCGACGCAATAAAAGGCTTTCAGGGTTGAACTTCTCTTTGAACATATTGACGACACGACAATTGTCTTAGAAACACCGACTCAACAACAGGGATCACAGACCAATTTGTAATCTTATAAAGGAGCATGATCAAGAGACAAGCAGATTTTCCAACCTAGACACAAAGCGAGTGAAAGGGTGTCATGTTCAAAGGTGACTCTTCCATAGAATACAAGTTTATACACATTTCTTTCCCAATTTTTCCCCCACCATTTCTGGCGAGTACCTCTTTATTTTTACGCAAGCTTGAGGAGGATAACATATGCTTGTAATGTAAGTTCATCCTTCAGATGAGTCCCTTAGAGTATGTTTAATGAACCCTAAGAAGGAGTGATTCAATCCCATATGGGTCTTTCGATGTTTGTTTAACGAGTCCAAAGATAGAAAACTCAAGGGTTTTTCATATTTTGAGAGTCTGAAAAACACTTAAAGAGAACTCTTCCAGTTCTTTTTTCATAAAATAGTTTGATAGGACCGAAAAGTGATAAACTATCACCCATCAAACGTTTTCTTCAAATACTTTTACGAGCATGAAAATAACAAGGTTGCTCGGAAATCTTTTCATGTTTAGAGACTCTGAAAAGAGATTAAAGGGAACTCTAGAGGGTTCCTTTTTTGTATAACCTTTACAAGTCCAAAAAAGTGATAAAAGTATACTCGGTTACATTCTCATCGATGTACGAGCACGAGAAAGAAAAAAGACTAAGATCGGTAACTTATTCTCATGTTTTTACGAGCATGAGAAAGAACAAAGACTAAGCTCGGGATTGTTTTCATTTTTACACAAGCTTTAAAACAAAACAAAACTATGCTTGGACCTGGTTTCCTTTTTACGCAAGCTTGAACTAGAGGAAATTATGCTTGAGGTAAGTGGTTTCATTTTTACACAAGCTTTGAACCATGGAAAAATATGCTTGGACTTCCCAACGCATAACACAAGGATGGTTGGTACTTAGCCCCCAACTCAAGAAACTAGTGGCTCTACTTCAGCATGAAGTCTAGAGGCTGAAAGTATTGCCCCCCAAGCTTCGTTTCGTCCAACAACACAGGTGGATGAAATGAAACTTCAAAATCTAGACAAAGGACTTGACTCAAAAAGAGAGGGGGAAAACTATTTCATTTTTTAACGAGCTTGACATAGGAGAAGAACTATGCTCGCGAATCCAGGTTTAATCCCTAGACCTCTATTTCATTTTTTAACGAGCTTGACACAGAAACAAGAACTACGCTCATAAGATCTGTTTCATTTTTTAATGAGGTTGCTACAGAGACTCAAAAACTATCCTCACAACTGGTTTCATTTTTTAACGAGCTTGAAATCGTAAAACCATGCTCAACGTTGGTTTCAATTTTTAATGAGCTTGAAATCAGAAAACCATGCTCAAGGATGGTTTCATTTTTTAATGAGCTTGAAATCAAAAAACCATGCTCAAATCTGGTGCTTGATCATGGCTTCCAAGAGGACAATGCTCTGGAAGGACACCATGTCAAGGGACAAAACTCGGTCATGGCTTCCAAGAGATCTTCATTTGACGGAAGAGACACACTCTGGAAGGAACACATGTCAAGGGCTGCGAGAGGGGTAAGGAGATCACTCTCTAAAACCCCTATCGAAGAAATCACCGTGTCGACTACCAGATCTAATTCATTGTCATCGATAGTGGAAGGCATGGGAGACAATGACACATAATTAACATGTGGTGGGGGCGATACCGTCTGCATATAAGAACTATTTAGGGAGGTAATCCAGTCAAGACCGATGAATGAAAGTTGATCAATAGTCACCATTCTTCCATCGTGAGGGAAAGATATCACACGAAAAAGATTGGACACAATAGCTTTCATGGAATAGAAATAATATCACCCAAGGAGTAAAGCGAAATCCAAGGGGTCTTGGACTACCATGACATCAATAAAGACAGTTTTCCCTCTCAAAGTTACAGGAAATCGAGGAAGGGTCCCTAAAAGTTGACTGGTTCTTCTGTTAAAAGCTAACATATTTTGCGTAACCGGGGCAAGTTGAGGACAACCCAAAGCTCGCCAAGAAAATGAGGACAAAATACTAACGAATGCACCTTCATCTATCAATGTCTGAGGAATGTCCTGACCACAAACTTGCACTATAATCTGAAAAGGAATGTGAGAGGGAATATGAGGTCCATTTAACACACCCCAATCAAAACGGATGGCCTCATTACTTGGAGGGGGTTCCATGGGAGAAGGAGGAATACCCCTTGACATGGTAGAGTCTGTATCAAGGAGGAAAACATGGGCAATATCGGGTTTACTCTCGAGTGGGAGAGTAGGATTGACCACTTGGGTTGCATTCTCCAAGGGCATAATGGGGTCGACGCTCAGAAAAAGATCGACAACTTGGGTTTCACTCTCTAACAGGAGAGTGGGATCGACTGAGGATGGGATCAGATCGACCACTTGGTCAACTGGTTCAACTAAGGACGTGACCAGATTGACCACTTGATCAACCAGATTGACCGACAGGGGAACCAGGTTGACCATTCCATCAACTATAGGTGGGTTGAGAGAAAATTTGCAATAAGCAGCTGGAAGTTGAGGTTGTGAAACAGTCATGTCTTCCAGGAATTTCGAGGCTTCATCCATACGAGGGAAAAGGTGAGTTTGATGACTCCCTCTGCATAACCAACAAGGAAACTTGACTCAAATTTTCTTCTTCCCAAGGGTATTTTGACTAGTTGACGGGAGGTCATCAACATGTTGTTCAGAGGCCGACGACATGGGTTGGCGAGGGTGTGTAGACCATGCTTCTATTACCTTCGATAGACCAGGGAAATCCTTAAGAATATGGCTACCCTTGCAAAGCCTACAGGGGTACTTGGGCTTACGGGTTGTTTGGGTGATCTTGAAATCATCAACACTCCCAACACGATTAACAATAACTAGTTGTTTTCCAACATGTCTGGCAGTGGTTGGAAGTTTGGATCCTTGCTTATTTTTCTTCTTCTTATTCTTCCTTTTCTTCTTATTTTTCTTCTTCTTCTTATTCACCGAGTTACTAGTTTGAGAGTTTTCACTCGACGAAGAAGATGAAATGGAAGAAGAACTTGCAAGTGGAGAAGGTGAAGAAGATCTTACTGATGAAGAAGGCGAAGGATCAACATGAGGTTGATGTTCCTGGGGGGAAGTGATTACAACCGAAGCACTAACTACATTTTGGATTACCTGAGTGGAAAACAACCATACCGGTAATCCTATTGTGAGACCTGGAAGGCTCAAAGTAGCAATGTGAGGAGGACCAATGTTTCCGTAAGAAGGAAAAACAAAAGGTTTCCCTGGAGCAGAGGTTCCTTCATTGGTCATTTTGGGAACTAACACCATCAAATAAAAATCCAATATAGAGTCCACTAGGGAAAACAAACAACACACACTAAAAATCTAGTAAGCAAACAAAACCTTCTCACAATGAGCACACTAGTTGGTGATGAAATCCAACGTCGCGGGAACAAATTAAGAAAGGGCAGAGATAGAGCAGGTGGAAAAGTTACGTTGACGACCTGCTTAACGAACTTACACCCTGGTGCAAGATCCCACACATAAACGTGGGTATACCCTCCAAGGAGCTCGAGTGAGTTTGGCCAACGTCGATTCCAGGTACCGTGAATACTTGCCCCTCCACAGCCACCTTGTGTAAAGACCCTAAAGAGATAGGCCACTAAGGTTACCAATCACTACAGTGATGCCCGAGGAAACATTCGACAGTCCGATCCATGCGCAAGGGCAGGGTATCTAGCCCGAAATCAACTTGAAAGGCTTCCACTCATCATTGTGGGTATACCTCTCAAGCGACCCCCATAATACGTGCAATCTCTACACCAATACCAACAAAGCAAGGTGAGTAACTCTACCAGTATCAATGCGACCACGTGATTGACCCTTGTGTTAGAAGGGCTTCCCAGGACAAAATGTAATAAGTGGATTTCACTGCTCACTAAGTCAAGATTCTATGTTTGTTTGCAGCTTTGGAAAGTTATCTTTCACACCTATTCCAAAGCACTATAACTGATCTAATGTAGGTTTTCTACCAGAAAATATAAAAATGTCTAATCAATTTTTATAAGCGCTTTATTTTATGGATGTTGTTACTCAAGAGGAAAATGGTGTGAACAATATGATGTTTTGACCGACTCGAAATTTATGCAAAGAGATGAAGATGCAATCTTTTCGTTTCGATGAAAGCTATGCTAGGAGAAGGAGAAAACATTTATCATTCCCAGATGCACAATGTCCCAAAATTTACTAAACTCACCAATATCAATATTTTCAAGAAATGAGACAAATAGACTGTACACCAATACACGATTCATGCCCCCCTCGGCCATGAGGGGGAAATTTTTTAAGAATTTAAGACCAAAAATCATGCAATTTCACTACTTCATGAAAATATGCCCCCAATCTAATGCAAAGAAAGAAATAAGATTTTTGTTTCAAAGATAGCTAAAAACAATAGCAAATCACTTCAAAACAAAAAACAACCCAAAAAAAGTTTCTATTTTACCGCGAGTTATTTAGAAAAAATAAGTGTTATTTTCACTAAACAATTCTAAAGAAAAACAAGACTTTGTAACTGAAAGACACTCAAAGGAAGAGATCAAATCTTTCAAAAGAAAACAAAGCAAAGATGGCTAAAAGCAGCTCAAAAAATGTCAAGTAGAATGTAAACAAATCATAATCAAACCCAAAAATTCACCCCAAAACCAAATCCAAGGTCTGGGTAAGGAAAACCATCAAAAATCAAGAATTTCACAATTTGCGCAGGATGGAAGACTAGCACAGTGCAAAAATCACTGATTTCCACGAGCCAGATATGGGTAGGGTGCGACGTTTCCGCACTGGTCAAAATAGATAGGGCGTGGAAATACTAAGTCGCCGCACTGTCCCTCAAATCAAGGTGCGGAAATCAAACAAAAATGGAAAAATTAAAAATTGAGAAGGTTTTCCAGTGAAGTTTAACAGTCAGATAGTCAAGTTGGATCTTCCAGTGACTCAGAAAATAGAAACCAAGCAATCAAAGCAAGAAAACAAGGAAAACTAGGAAAACATTCGTTTTCCCCATCGGAGTCACCAATTTTGTTATCAGGTAAATCGATGAATGCGGACATAGACTAATCCCCCTATATCCTCCTAGATCTAGAACAAAAAACGACATGACATGGCACTTTCCCTAGGCTCTAATCATCGAATCTACTACCGAACAAAAGACGAGAGACATACATTTAAGTGTCGCTTCCTTATGTCTTTTTTGTTCCTGTTTCACTCCGATGCTCTTGTGATATTGATCCTGCAGTGAGACACAAACCAACTAAAATGAAAGCAGAGAGAGTATATTCAATGACAACCTATGCATATGATCAAGGAATTATGCAATAAAATAAAGATAATTCTATAGGAAAGAAGCATGCCACTGTATTATATTAAATAATAGGAAGAGAGATTACAACAAGATGCCTTGATGTCGTAAGGTTCCTTCCAATAGTTCCTTGCTTCCCACACACTTTTGATCCAAGAATTTTGAGACTATAGATCTAACATCTATCTTGACAAAAGAAAAGCTCAAAGCCACTCTAACCAAGCTAATAATTCCAAGCCAAATCCAACTAACTTTCTCCATGAGAGCTCCTCTCCTTTTATAAGTTGAAGAAGATAAAGTGAGGAGGTTAGGATGATCCCACTAAATCATGAAAGCAAGTAAGATCCAAAACATTCGGAGGCCACCTTACCATATAAGCTTCTTCTTCTAGAACCATCGAGAAAATGCTTATTTTTCCCATGTACGAAGGCCATCACGCCTTGGCTATAGTGTAGCCTGCAGAAATTTCGTGCCCTAGCTATAGTGCAGCCTGCGAAAATCAAGCATTTCCGCACCCTAGCTATGGTGCAACCCATGAAAATCCTCCAAAATAGGGTTTTTACAGAGGAAAACACAACTTCTTCTCTTAGGAAAAGTTCTTCTCCCTTTTTTCTTCAGGAATTCAGGACATTGACCTCTCTGAAGGCAAAAAATAGGTTTTCATCATTAACGATCATGAGGGCGATGAAAATAATGTGTAACACACATCAAAGGTGGAGATAACGATCTTTCAGTTGAGGGACAATGCCTTGAACTGGTGGGGTAACCTGGAGAGGCAATTGCACCTTACCCCAGACACCGTCTCATGGTATATTTTTGAGGAAAGGTTCTAGAGGAAATATTTTCCTGTGTACTACGAGGAACAACAGGTAGGAGCATTTCATGCTCTAGTTCAGGGAAACAGGACTGTGGAAGAGTACGAGATCAAGTTCATGGAGTTAGTAAAATATGTCTCATACATGGATATTGATCATGACAAGTAGAACATTTTGTGTACGGGTTAAACTCTCAGATAAGGGCCATGGTATGGATGTGGAAACCATCGCCAGTAGCTGAAGCAGTTGAAAATGCTCGTTACGCGAAGGAGCATATGAGCTTAAACATAGGTATGAGGTCAACCATTCCACAACATCCTGATTTTGTGGGGAATGCCCCTAAGACTTTCTCCAAGGGAGAAATCTCTAGGACACCTCCTTATGGCAATAGAGTTTCTCCTAGAGTAGTTACAAAAAGTACTTAAATGGAAGCGAGTGCAACATCCCACTCATCGCCAACGACCCAAGCAAGTCCACGACCTTCTTAGGGAGAATTTAGTAGGGGCATGGGTTCCAGAAGAAAGAAATCATTTTAGAGACTGTCACAGGGAAGTGTGTAGGTTCCATATCATGTTACTTGTTGGGGGTTTGGAGGACCTCATTACCGACGTGATTATCCAGAGTCACATGCAAGATTTGTGCATAGATAAGGAAAGGCCCCGATGGGTAGAGCGAGTAGTAGCCACTAGATTTATGTAGTGTTTGATAACCGCGAGACAAAGCATCAATCCACTGTGGTGGAGTCGTCAAGTATGTTAAATCATGTCAATGTTAATATTTTATTTGATTCTAGTGCTACATATAGTTTTATTTCACCTTGTGCATTAGAAAAGTGTGGGTTGGCATCCTACAAGCACAATGACTTTAAACAAGTCTAGATGGCTTCGGGGGAAAAACAAGCAGTAGGACCTAGCGTCGATAATTTTATAGTAGACCTGGGAGTGTGTACTACTAGATTGAAGGTGTGTGTCACTACTTTAGGGATGCATGAACTAATCATTGGAATGGACTAGTTAGAATCCCATCGAGCTATGGTAGATTGTTTCATAAAAGGGTGCTTTGTGTTGACGATGAAGGAAGGTCAGTAGAGATCCATGGTGTACGGAGGAAGGTGTCTCTACACTTTATCTCGACCATGAAGGTTAAACTTTGCATGAGCCAAGGTTTTTGATTATATGTAGTGGAAGAAATCAATGAAGGTAAAGGAACCTCCATGGATCAATATCCAATATTGTCGGAGTTTAAGGATGTTTTTCTGAAAGATTTCTCATGGTTACCTCCTGAGAGGGAGCTTGATTTTACCATTGTGATAAAACCCAGTGTGGAGCCAATTTCCAAGACACCGTATAGGATGACGGCGCCAGAACTTTGTGAGTTGCAGATGCAATTGAAGGAACTACTTGAATTAGGGATAATAAGGCCTAATGTATCACCTTTGGGTGCACTAGTAATTTTTGTCAAGAAGAAGGATGGTTCTTTATGACTGTGTATAGATTATAGGAACTTGAACCGTGATATAGTGAAAAATAGGTACCCAATGCCACAAATAAATGATCTCTTTGATTAGATGAACATAGCATAATTTTTCTCAAAAATTGATCCGCGATCAGGGTATCACCAGTTGAGGATTAAGGAAGGTGATATTCCAAAAATTGCCTTTTGAACTCGGTTTGGGAATTACGAGTTCATTGTAGTAACTTTTGGTTTGACCAATGCGCCAACAATATTCATGAGCCTTATGAATGGTATATTCCAAAAGTACTTAGACCACTTTGTATAGGTCTTTCTGGATGATATCCTCATCTATTCCAAGAACAAAAGAGAACATGAGGAACACTTGCGAGTGGTGGTGTCGTTCCTTAGAGAGAACAAATTTTATGGCAAGTTGTCGAAGTGTTCTTTCTTCCAGAAAGAGATTCACTATTTAGGTCATATAATTTCCGGTGAAGGAATCTTTGTGGACCTAGAAAAGGTAAAGGCCATTATGGAATGGCCAGTGCCGAAAAATGATCATGACGTGAGAAGCTTCATGGGGCTAGCTGGTTATTATCGGAGGTTTGTGAAAGGGTTCTCTAATATATCGAAACCCATCACTACCTTGCAGCGCAAGGGGGTCAGGTATGATTGGACAGAGGAATGTGATATTGCATTCATCGAGCTTAAGAGGTTACTAACCAGTGTGCCAATTCTACGAGTGTTGGATATGGAAAAATACTTCACAATCTGCACAGATGCCTCGAAGCAAGGATTGGGGGCCATGCTAATGTAGGATGGGGGAGTGATAGTTTATGAATCAAGAACGTTGAAGGAAGATGAGTATCTTTACGCTACTCACAATTTAGATTTGTCAGTTGTAATGCTAGCTCTGAAGCTTTGGAAGCATTATCTAGTGGGGCGAAGCTTTGAGCTCAAAACAAACCATGAAAGTTTAAAGCATCTCTTCACTCAAAGGGATCTCAATGTGAGACAGAGGCGATGGAGTGAGTTTATGAGTGAGTATGATTTTGGAATTCCATACATCAAGGGAAAAGACAATGTGGTCGCGGATGCCTTGAGCCGGAGACCACGTGTCTTCTCCTTGGCACCCTTAAAAGTTAATCTGAGGGAGTGAGTGTTGGGGAAACTTCTTGGAGATGGTTGTTATTTAAAGGTTACTTCAACCCTCTAGAGTGGGAGGCAATTAGATCCAAAGTATGAAGGGTATATCCTGGAATAAAATGGATTATTAAGATATCAGGGAAGGATGGACATCCTCGAAGGTGGGGATATTCGAAGCATCATACTCAAGGAAGCCCATAGAGAACTTTATTGTGCACATCTGGGTGTGAAGAAAATGTACGCAAACATGAAGAATCTTTTCTTCTGGGTGGGCATGAAGCGTGATGTAGTCCATTTCGACGCCAAGTGCCTAGAGTGTCAATAAGCGAAGTTTGACCACCACCATCCGACAGGTATCCTACAATCGAATGATGTTCCTATGTCCAAGTGGGAAGTCATTTCTATGGATTTTGTTGTGGGATTCCCGCTCACATTGCATAGACACAATGTCATTCTTGTGATAGTTGATAAGTCGACCAAGAGTGATCATTTTATTCCAATTAGAGACACTTATGATGTCACTGATGTGGCACGCGTGTTTATAAGTGAGGTCATCTGTCTGCATAGGCTACCTAAGAATATCATTTCAGATAGAGACTCCTGATTCACATCTAGGTTTTGGACAAGTTGGCAGTCAGCGTTGGGAACTCAGTTGAACTTAAGCACAACATATCATCCTGAAATAGAGGGGAAAACTGAGAGAGTAAATCAAGTTATGGAAGACACACTTAGGATGTATGTTATGGATAATCAAACCCAATGGGAGAAGTACCTACCTTTGGTAGAGTTCGCGTACAATAACAATTTTCATAGCTCCATTGGAATTCCACCCTATGAAGCTTTGTATGGAAGGCCATGTAGGACACCATTGAGTTGGGAAAGGTTAGAAGACCGAGTGATAGTTGGGCCAGAATTGATTCAAGAGAAGGAGGAATAGGTGATTCAAATTAGGAAACGACTAAAGGAAGCACATGATAGACATAAAAGTTATGTTGATGCACATAGGACTAACCGAAGTTATAAAGTGGGAGATCAAGTTTTCATTTATATCAGGCCTAATAAGAGTACCATTTGGTTCAAGAAGGGGACAAAGTTTTCACCTCAATTGATAGGACCGTTTAAAATCCTATCGTCTCATAGTTCCACCCCACTTGCATAAAACTCATAATGATTTTCATGTATTTGTTCTATGTCATTATGTTGCCGACGAATCTCATAAACTGAATTGGAAGGAATTGCAGGTATCGAACACAGGAACCCTCATGGTCGAACCATTATGCGTGTTGGACCATAGGATCTGACAACTCATGAATCGTCTGGTAGACCAAGTTAAGGTCCAGTGGAACAAGTATAGCCCATGATCTGCTACTTGGGAGGATGCAGAGACCTTACGACAAGATCATCCCTCACTTCTTTTACCACCCCGGGAATATGTTTCCCGAAGGTTGGGTGTATATAATGCCACATTTTTACTTAGACAACTAGAATTACTTAAGGCCTAATCATCTTTTATTTTCTATTAACTGTGAAACTATTAATGATACACTTAAAATTTTAAGACATATGAACCTATGTGAATGTCAATTCTATGAATGTTTAACGTTATTTGAATTATGATGGATATTGTGCAATCTATTTCTAACTTGAAACTTTGACATTTAAAGTTGTTGGTACGTGGATACCAAATTGAGGATACGATTAAATGCATTTACATGATAATAATGCATGGATATGTATGAGTTTGTGTTATAGATTAATCTACAGGTCAATGGGATATAAAATAGCCAAAGGATAGTGATAATAAAAGGTTGATGTCGTGAACATTGACCGAGAAACAATATGGTATGAATCTTTGTATGTGAAATTATGTTGGTTCAAATGCATTGCTATGATATGTGGACAAGTGTAGGTTTTTTGGGTGGCAAGACTGCCTGAAAATGAATATACGATGACAAAATTCCCAGCAACATAGTGCCACTGTATGGTCCATGGTAGGGTGTTGACCCTAGCTCTATTAAGAGGGGTGGAGGCATTTCCCACCGTGTATCCTCTCAAACCTGGATTTATGGGAGGACAGTGTTAGCTCACGATCCCCTAGACGTGTGATGATGACTGCCAGTTGCCTATTGGGGAAGCTTGGTCAAGAGAGTTGAGACTTTTGATTACGGGTTCTATCTGGAGTTAGGTCAATATAGTTAACACTCCACGATAGTCCAACAGAGGAAGGATATGGATGTAAGATAGAAGTAGGTTAGGGAGGAAGGATGAGTAGAAGTAGTTGAGAGTGTGTGTATTTTTCACCTTCTAACAAAATTTCTTGATTTCCTCTTTTTGAATATATATATGTGTGTGTGTGTGTATTTATTTATATTTGTTTAACTAAATTACAATTATCTAAGTGAATGTTGCTTGTGCTAAATTATTATAATTGAGGGATTTTGCGAACATTTTAAATGGTTTACTATCTTTTATGAAATGAATGGTCTTGTTGATTGGATTGGATGCATAAAAGAATTACTTTAGGTGTGATAATTATTGTCATTAGTACATGTGTGAGTCTTGTATGTGCTAGCTACACATGCATGCCTTGCACATGTACACTAGTATGTATAAGTGTTTTAAATTGATGATGTTGTTTATCTGATATGGATTTATGAATCATGTATCATTACCCTTGTATTGTAAGTTACTCTAATTTCGGGACACAATTTCTTCAAGGGTGAGTGTATGTAACAACCCAATTGATTTTATTGATCATAGTTGTTAAGTTAAATTTAATTAATTATTAAAATAAATACAATGAATCTTTTTACTATTTTATTATATTATAGTAGGTGAGGGAATTGATGAAGGGATAAGGCAGTTGGGGAATTGAATGAGGGGGAGGGATTCGAAAGAGGGGGATAAGGAAGAGGGGAGAGGTCTGGGAGGGAGGTCTTGTTTTCTTTGGGGGGAAATTATGGAAGAAGGGGAAGATAAGGATGGGGAAATTGAAAGGAAAGATTGTTTTGGGGAACTTTTACAGGGGCACCGTTGTTGTTGAGAAATTTGGGCTCGGGGCCTAGGAAACCGCAAGGATTCTTGGAGCTAGGGAGCCAGAGAGGTTGTTCCTAGTTAGTTGGGAGGTAAATATTTAATTTGAGCAAGAACAAGGATAAGCAAACAAGGGGCTAAATCAACCAACCTGCAGGTCGAGGTAGGGATTTTACTAGTTGATGTGTTTTTATTATGATGTCTATTTACTGGTTATTTCCTTGTATAAAGAAAATCATGAACTAAATTGCAGTCATTAAAGTAGGAGATTAGGATATATTTATTTTTTATTTTGAGGCCCTAAAATAGGAAATATGACGGTATATTTATTTTTTATTTTGAGGCCCTAAAATAGGAAATATGACGGTCTTACATTCAAATTGGAAGATAAATTAGTGAGTATGAAATAAACAATGACAAGAAAGGTTGACATCCTAAATATGGAAACTAAAACAATATTCCAAAATTTCAAAGATGATATGATGTTTCAAAAATGATATGATGCCAAACATGACAAGCAAAGGTGAATTCAAAGAGATGAAAAACGAAGATAATCTTAAAGAGATGGAAATTAAATATGATCTCAAATAGAATCTCATGCCCTGGAGTAGAACCTTGTGAAGGAGATAACAACCCTCCTTATCCTAATTTCTCCTCCTTAAAAAGAGAATGAGGAGAAGAAGATGATCAAAACAAAGTTACCAACATAACGAGAACTCTCCAAAGTTTTTTTTTTTGAGGTCGCATTGAGTGGCTAGTTTTACCCCAAATCAAAAAGTGACGCTACCGGTAGCACCATTTTTTGGGGAGTGGTTAGAATCATGACTTGTCTGAAATCACAGCCTTGAAAAAAACCTTAAAACCTTAGAATTGACCCTTGAATCAAAAAGTGATTCTGCGAATAGCAGTAACTTTTTTTTGAGTTAAAATTTCAACTTGATAGAAACCATAACCTTGACAATGGGTTCCCTCACAAATTAAACACTCAAAGTCTACATACAAAATAAAAATTGAAAAAATAAATCTTTTTTAAAAAATAAATGTAAAAACACCCGTTTAAAATTAAAAATAAAAATCCATAACCCAATTTTTTAATAAAAAAAAGAGTAAGTAAAAGCATTAAAAATTTGCTTATTTAAATAATTTAAATCAACATACATTGAAAAATAGACGAATTGAAAAAACAAATCTCCCAACCATTTTTTAAAAAATAAAGGAAAAAACACCATTTAAAAAAAATTATCCATAATCCATTTAATTTTTTTTTAAATAAATTAAAAATTAAAAATAAAACATTAAATTAAAAAAAAATTAAAAAGACAAAAACGACAAAACATTTATTAAAAAATTAAAAAATAAAAAGAAAACAAACGTTAATAAAATAAAATAAAATAAAATAAGCAATTAAAAAAACCTAATAAAACTATATATATATATATATATATATCAAAAATTGATTATAAATAAGTAATCCGACAACAAAATTACTTAAATTTCAATTTAAAACAATAAACAAAATTAGAATAAAACAAATCTAAAATTAAAATAAAAAATGAATTTTAAAATATTTAATAAAAAACCCGACCTTTGGGTGGGGAGTGCGATTGTTAGAATCATGTGTCCCTCACCCGGTTCCCCTCCTTGCCTCCTCGTCCACCCCAACCCTCCTCTGGTCCCTCCGCACCCAAAAACCATTGCAGCAGGTGACGGGTCACCATTCATTGCAGTGGTCAGAAAGTATCGTTGCGACAATAGGGGCTCACTGAGGTATGGGGGAGAGTGGTGGAGGGGTCGTCACTCACTATGGTGGTCTATAGGCATTGTGCGACAATGGGGGCCCAAAAGGGACTGAGGGAGGGGGAGGGTGCACAAGGAGAGGGGGGCGAAGGTGGGGATGCGCAATTCTAAGAATCGGGCTCCCCACCCAAAGGTTGGTTTTTTTATTAATTTTTTTTTTTTAGTTTTTTTTTTTAAATTCCTTTTTATTTTAATTTTAGTTTTGTTTAATTTTTAATTTCATATTTTTTTTTCATTTTAAATTTAAATTTAAATTTAAATTTTGTTTAATTTTGTGTTTTGATTTTGTTTAATTAGTTTTTAATTTTGTTTTGATTTTCTATTTTTTCCAATTAGTTTTTTAATTTATTATTATTTTTATTTTTTTTGTGTGTGTGTTTTTTTAAATTACATTTTTAAAAATAAATTCTTTTCTATTAAAGTCTTTAAAAAATATAACTTTAATGTTTTGTTTTTACTTTCTTTCTTTTTAAGTCTTTCTTTCTTTGTTTTGTTTTGAATAAGGAGATTTTTTTTTAAATGTAGATTTGAAATAAAATAAATTTAATCATCAAAATAATTTTTAAGTGATGATTTGGAGTTAATTTTAATTTTTCAATTTGCAATGGTATCATCAAATGAGGTCACGGTTTTGATTAAGTCAGAATTTTAGCTCCAAAAAAAATTGATGTTACTGGTAACATCATTTTTCGATTCGAGAGTCATTTCTAAGGTTTTAAAGTTTTTGTCAAAGTTGTGATTTGAAACAAGTCATGATTTTAACCATAAAAAAAAGTGCTACCGGTATTGCCACTATTTGATTTGAGGGTTGATTTTGGTGTTTTTTACCTAAAAATATAGGGGTTTTGGGCCAGAGTTCTCGTTTTGAGGTCACTATTCTCGTTAAGTTGGAAACTATGTTTCAAGTCCTAGTCACATATGAAGAACATTTTAACGCTTATGGAGAATGAGAGGATTGAGTCCCATACACTTGGTCATTCATCCCTCTAAGATCCACATAATCGAGGTTTTAACTCGAGACACTGAAATTACTTCATTCCCAAGATCTACAAATGGTAACCACTACATCCTTATATTTGGAACCTAATCAATTTATATGATACTGATGACTTGTGAATGTAAAAAGCACTATATTGTCTCTTGGCCTAATTTTAATGATGAATAGATAGAGCACTATGGAAATAGTATAAACAACATCTTCTTTAGCCAAATGGAAAATCTTAAGCAAAGAGCCCAGTTACAAAGCACATTCAATAATTTCAAGAGTTAAGTCTTATAGTGAAGGACCTTCTAGAGGATAAATTGTTGGATCTTTTTATGTGTTGTTTAAAGGAGAGCAATCAACAAAAGGTGTGTCTCTTGGAGCCTGAATGTTAGGGTCATGCCCTAACATCCCTACTTTAAACTACGTAGGATATATTTAATTATTGTATGCATCCATCTTCTTTGAATAATGCCCATTGGATAGTAGTGGATAGTTATTTAATGTAAAAAGGTCTTGTTTATTAAATAAGGTCCACTCAGATGGTTGGTACTCATTAACTACGGGACCATGAGTAGTTAGGGTTTTTCTCTTTGAATCTCTATCAAAATATCTAGGAGGCTATGTAATGTTTCGTTGAGTATTGTTGCATTTGGAGCTTTGCTTGGTGAAATGTCAACCTATTGTCAGAGGTAAGTGAACAATGTTTTCTTTATTTTGAATATCATTAATACAAGGGTTCAATCCACAATTCTTATATCACTAACTCTTGTATCTTTCTGATTCTAGTTTTTTGCACTTATTATCTCTATATTACTTGATGTTGTATCTATCTGATTCTAGTTTTTTGCACTTATTATCTCTATATTAATTGATGTGTGTTTCAAGTTTAAGGGTTAAGGAACACTGCAAGTGACATCAAAGCTCTTTCCTAAGCCAACATGCCTCTAAATTTTAGTAGTTTTTTTTTTTAAGCTAGAGATGTATTTTGGTATCTTTAAATAACACAGTGATATGTTATTTACTGAGTAAAACTAGGTCAAGGAAGAATACACATAGGAAACACAAGTGGAAGCACTTTGTTGGAAACCCTTATAATAACCCCTCTTGGTACCCCTTCAAGTAGTACCACATCAGACAACACTTGTATACAAAATCTCACTTCCACAAACCTTCAGATATATCATAATTCCCCTATGTATACCTAAAACCAAGTCTAGATAAACCAATCAACCATCTTATTTCTATAGTACACTAAGAATTCTACTAGGGGAGATCACTCTCTAATACCTAGTTAGTCAGGTAGTATGACTGAGGGCATGGTTGAGCCTCCTTATTTAGTGCCTTGAAATATTTGGCCGAGCAATAATGTTGGACCCCAATGTATATCACAAAGCTATAACACTCAACACTCCTTTATCTCTAAGACCCTACAAACCCTAGCTTTTGTAGTTAGCCAATAAAATTCCTACATGTTTGCATCTAGAAGGAATTTGAAGATTCTATCATTGCAGTAATAATCAGTCGGGAGTAGTACTCCAAAAAAAATGAAAGAGTCTAGGTTGCCAACACAAATGTGGGAGACCTATCTCAAAATATTCCTTGCACCGTGTTGATTGCCCGGGTATCCCTCTCAAGTAACACTTTTTTTAGTTGAGGCTGAAAACACCATTGTGGGAGACCTATTTGAAAACATTCCTTTTTTCATGTTGATCGCATGGGTGTACCTCTTGAGTACCATTTTTTGAGTTCGGCTTGACAACACCATTGTAAGAAACCTATCTCTTTGCACCATGTTGATCACATGGGTATACCTCTTGAGTGACCTTTTTTTGTGGACCCAATAATACATTGCTATGGGTATATCTCAAAAGACTCTCGTTGAGCCATTGTTTGTAGAGAGATAAGTCAGGATTAACCCTTTGATAAGATCTTAAGTGGTCCCATGGTCCATACACATAGCATGGCAACCCCTGATAACCAACCCATGACCTAGAGACTAAGCACTAATAGGTTGACACAAAGGTTTCCAAGATTTCCATAAAGGTTGACAACCTACATCGCAAGGCCCTACAAGTGTTGGGATCTATATGTTCACAGTTTGGTATAAAGATGCCAAATCCACACATCGATCCAACAAAGGAGGAATGCTTAGTACATGTAGAATGTGACACTCACACGCTCTTCTCAGATCCTCATTTCCCACCCTTTCAAGATAATAATTTGTGGCATCTCTTTCCCAAGTTCAACATGAACAAATTTGATGGTTTTGATACCTTGAGTTGGGTTACCCAAATGGAACATTGTTTCTCTCTCCATGGAATTACCAATGACATTCATAAACTAAAAGTGGGAGTCTTATATTTGGATGCAGAACATTAGCAATGGTGGAAATGTAAAAATAAATCTTATGGAGGCTTGGAACGAGTTTGTAAAAGTCCTTTATGTTCGTTTTGAACGTGACACTCGTTATATGGGACGATTGAAAAAATTATGCCAAACAAGTGCAACGATTGACTAAATTGAAACCTTTGAGAAACTAGCAATCCACACATAAGGCCTATATGATTCCTTTTTCAAATAATGTTTCATAAGTGGTCTTGAGAAGGCAACTAGAGCACATGTCATGATGTCGTTCCCAAACACATGGTTGGAAGCTTCCGACAAAGCTAAAGAAGCTAAGATTGTGAACAATGCCCAAACCAAAACACCATCATTGCCTACTCACACTATCCCTCCCATGGCCACTACTATGAGCTCCTCCACCTCTCAACCATTAATAATCCAAAAGTTGTCTCTCGAAGATATGGAAAAACACCAATGCCTCAACCTTTGCTATAATTGTGATGAGTGATATTTCAAAGGGCACAAATGTAAAGAAAAACAATTATTTCAAATGGATGTATCTCCAAAAGACTACTTAGAATACATTCATGTTGAATATACTACTAAACCAAAATTGAAAGACACCCTCCCCCCGTGGATGATGAAACCCCCTTGCAAAATCCTTGCAAGGAACCCCAAATTTCTCTCCATGCTCTATCAGGTTTCTTGGCACCCCAAACCTTGAACTTGATTGGCTACATCAATCATTGTAGAGCGATTGTGTTGATTGCTAATGGTAGCACCCACAATTTTATTCATAAGAGAGTGGCACAAGAAACTCATTCTTATGTCCATCCCATATTTAATTTTCAAATTATGATAACCAATGGTGGTGTGATGAAATGTGGGGGAAGATGTGGAAATGTGAAACAATAGATTGACGAGTATCATCTAAAAACTCACATGTTTGTTATTGGCATGGGCAGTTGTTATATATCTCTCCAGGAATAACGGTAGTGCACCTTATGACTTGTCATCGTGGATTTCAAGGATTTATACATGGATTCAATATTGAAGAGAAGAAACATACCCTCAAGGGTCTTACTTTTAGTTCTTATAAAATGATCACCTCTCATTGTATGGATAATTTATTGAAGAAAGGCCACTCACGTATTATTGCTCAGTTCAATTCCATACAAGTAGTGGATGCCCCCCCCCATAAGAGATTCACTCTGATTTGCATATAGTCCTCTCTAAGAGTCAACGCGTATTTGAAACACCAAATGGTTTACCACCTTCATGTGGGGAGCATTACCATGGTATCCCCCTCATTCTAGGTAGTCAAACACCCAATGTGCATCCTTATCGATGCCCTTTTGAACAAAAGGATGAAACTAAAAATATCATTTAGGAATTGTTGGAGGTGGATGTCATATGTCCCATTACTATCCTTACCCATCTCTAGTGGTCACAATATTAAAGAAGTAATGTAATTGGTGCATGTGTTTTGATTTCTAGGCTCTCAATAAGTTGACCATCAAGGAAAAATTTTCTATCCCAATTATTGATGATCTCTTGGATGAACTTCATGGAGTCAATTTTTTCATTGAACTTGACCTTTTTTCTAGATAGCACCAAATCAACATGAAATACATAAACATCCCTAATATATATTTCCATACACATGAAGGCCATTATGAGTTTTTAGTGGTGCCTTTTGGCCTTTGCAATTCTCCATCATCCTTCTAAAGCCTTGCGAACAAGATTTTTCAACCCTTCTTACGTAATTTTGTGATAATATTCTTTGATGATATCTTAATATATAGAAAATCATGGGAATCACACACACAACATGTTGATAGAGCCTTGAAACTACTGTGGGACCACCAATTATTTATGAAATTATTCAAATGTGTTTTTGGGGTTTCTGAGGTTGAATACTTGTGTCACATTGTAAGCTAGGATGCAATACAAGTTTATCCAAAGAAATTCACATATATGCAATATTGGCTTCTTCACAAGACCCTAAAGAGCTTGTATGGATTCTTAGGACTTACATACTACTACAAGAAATTTGTGAAAAATTATGGAAAAATTGTTGCTCCCTTAACTTCAATACTAAAAAATAATTCCTTTGTATGGAGTGAGGTTGTTGAACATGCCTTCTTCTTTAAAGGATGCCATGTGTAATACTATAGTATTAACAATGCCATATTTTAGTAATACTTTTGTCTTGGAATTTGATGCCTCAGAAAGAAGTCTTAGAGTGGTCTTGATGCAAGAAGGGTGCCCCCTGGAATTTACTAGTAAGCATTTGTGCGATCACAATTTGGGAAAATCAACATATGAGAAAGAGATGATGGCCATCCTTCATGCAGTAGAGACTTAGATCCCATATCTCATCGGGAGGCGTTTCTAGATAAATATTGGCCATCATGATTTGAATTATTTCCTAAACCAAAGGTTATTCTCACGAGAGCAACATAAATGGATTAATAAAATTTTGGGGTATGATTATGAGATTTTGTATAAGAAGGGTAAATCAAATGTGGTGTTTGATGCCTTACCCAAGCAATTTGAGGTGGATGGATCTCTCTTTACCTTATAATTACCCATTCCAGGTTGACTAGAGGAAGCCCATAGAGAATGGCTAGCAAATGACTCTATAATAAAACTTGTCCAAAGGATTCAGGAAGATCTGAACCGTCCTAAAGGGTATGCATGACAACAAAATACATAAAGGTATAAAGGGTGAATTGTATTGATAAAGACTTATACCTTAAAAACAAAAGGTCTTTGAGTAGTTGCAAATTCCTTGCCTACAATGGGTCACTATGGCTTTCATAAAAACTATAAAAGAGCTAAGCGCTCATTTCTATGGGAGGGCATGAAAATAGACATCCAAGAATTTGTAGTGGCTTGTGATACTTGTCAAAGACACAAGGATGAGATGGTGAAGATGTTAGGGGAATTGCAACCATTTTCGATCCCAACATAGATATGGATTGACATATATATGTATTTTATAATGAGACTCCCAAAAGTAGGTAATAAACCAACGATCATGGTGGTAGTCAACCGTCTATCCAAATATTATCACTTTTATGCATTATCACATTCATTTACACCCTCCTTAGTTCCCCAAGTCATCATGAATTAGTTTTTAAGTTACATGGCATGCCCACCTCCGTTGTCTTAAATCAGGACCCCGTTTTCACATGCATGTTTTGGCAACACCTCTTTAAAATTAAAGGTACCTAGATGAACATGGGCACGACATATCATCCCCAAATAGATTACCAAATATAAGTGTTCAACAAGTGCTTAGAAACATGTAAAATACAAGCATTCTGCTCTAGTGGGGCTTCTGAAGGCCTGTGTACTCTTTGGAATCTTGGTATTTTTTTAGCTGGATCACAGTCAGTTCACTCTACACTGGCTTTTGGTAAGTGTTATCCACCTTCCCTATAGTGAATCAATAAATGAGATTAACATTTACAATCCCATTTCCCATTAGGAAAAACTCTCTTACTAGCAGTCTCTTATGGATCTACTAGACTCATAATTTGGGTCAAGATGTATCATTGCGGGGGAATTTAACACCAACCTAAATCATAAAGAGAAGAGAGGGCACAACATCATGAGGGATCCATTCACAGAAATATTGGAGGACCTCATCTCAACACTAGACCTGATATACATCAAACCGATTAAGGGGAGATTCACATGGGAAAATGGAAGATCTGGCCCAGGTCATATTACATATAGGATGGATAGATTTGTGGTGAAAAAATATATTTCTTGAGGGTACCTTCTCTCTATCCTCTCAAATACTATCCTAGGTAGGTTCCAATCATCGTCACATCTCCCTTCTCATCATGGAGTCCACAAAATATGGCCTTATTCACTTATGTTTTAACCCTCTTTGGCTCCAAGACACTTCTTTATTTAACATAGTTTCACACACCTAGTGTCATAGGGTAGTTGGTCCCTCTATATTTATTCGAGAAAAAAATTTAAAGCCACTAAGTTGGCCCTAAAAGAGTGGACCAAGTCTAGTTTTAGATCCCTAGATTTGGAGATAAGTTCCTTAAAGAAGGAATTAGAATATATTCCGGGGAAAATAGAAAATGTGCAGGTTAGCCAAGATTTTCTCCTTCAAGAGCAAGACATTTTCCTTCATGATCAGAAATCCCTATGTGTTGAGGAAGAAAAGTGGAACTTAAGTCACGAAGAATGTGGCATAAATATAGGGATTGGAACACCAAATTCTTCGATAGGAAAACCAACACCAGGTTATGGAAGAATAATGCAAAGGAGACTAAGTTGGAAGAGAAAGAGGCCATTTCCTCCTTTGAAAAAATCAAATAGGCTACTTTCATTCATNATATATATATATATATCGAGCGAGTGAGAGTATACGAGGAGGAAAAAACACAAATGTTGGAGCACATTCCTTCAATCATTAGTGTTTTGTTGGTTTTGTCACATGGGTGAGCAAAAACACAACACTTACTTGCCTAGTTAAGTCAACTAAACAAGACAAAGGTTTGTGAGTTTGTTAGATAACCAAATACACATGAAACAAGGAAATAAAAACAAAAAGAAAAATAAATAAATGTTAGAGAAGCTTGCAAGAACTACAACCATGAAAAATAAAAAATGACAATCGTATAACTACCAATGGATCAATGTATTGATGGCTAGCACTGTAGAGAAAGGCAGGGATTTATGAATCCCCTCTTCCTACTTGGGAGGGCTCTTGAGTTCCCTAATAGAGATCTCTTCTCTTCATACAATGGAAAGTAACAATGGTGAAGAAATACAATGCCAATCCTCTCAAGAGGCGAGTGGAATGGCCCTTGCTATAGTGCTTGAATGATTCAAAGAGAAAAGAGGATTCTCCAAGAAGAATTCTTGCAGCATAACAATACCTTGAAGTTATTATTTTTCTAGCACACCCATGGCACATATTTATAGTATCCATTCATGGAAATATACAATTGGTTCATAATGTGAACAAGGGGCCTTTTAGGGCACTTCCTATCCCTTGACCAACCTCCAAGCTAGATTTTGCTCAGATCTGAGTGTCAAATAATGTTGGGGGTCGGACTAGAAGTGGTTGAGAGGCTGACAAGACTCATAAATGCATCATTCATGAGAAGTGCATGACTTTTCTCATAGACAGGCGCGCATCTTGCGCATTCTACACACAACGTGTGCTTAGAGTTGTGTTAGCATGCGCATTCTGAGCACAGTGCCCGCGCTTCCTTTGGTGAATTTGCGCACTTTAATTTTTGGACAAAGTATATAGTTTTATGCCTTTTGATGGATTTTGGTGTTGTAGGTGTACTAATGTTTGTTGGCATTGATGTCTTTCTTCAACCGTTGTTTGTAATGTTGTGGACGATTTTTTGATGATAACAGATGCCCCCTGATGTGTGAGGTTAGGAGCATACGTATAGTTGAAATACATCAATGTTTCTTTTGCTGATGGTGCCATTGTAAGGAAGAGTGAAGAGAGGAACCGCAAGAGTGATCCGTCGGAGGGAGACAAAAAACTGTGGGAACCAAAATTTTCTCTAGGAAGAAAAAATAAACTTTGTATACAAACGAGGCAGGAATGCCCCATGCTCATGTCATGAAACCAAAATATGAGATTGTAATTGAAGATGTATTATGATGTAGATAGCTGCAATGCCCTCGAGGGTGGTTGATAACAGAAGATGAGGGTCCTAAATGGTGATCTGGCTCTGAATCAAGTAATGGATGATGATAAGAAGTGTCTTTGACTTGTAGGCATTGATGTCCTATCAAATTTAGAGGTCTTCGTCTAGTATGGAAAGTTGCAACAGTCGCATTGTAAGACCCACCTTAACATGAGAGTGTGTTGAAGTCGAATTTTATGGGGGTCAACAAAATAAGAAAGAAATGATGTCTCTCTTTGTGTCGTCCGAGACTCCTCATTGAAAAGGTAATGAGAGTCAAGATATTGCCACCCTTTTGGAAACTGTGTTAAGGTCGACAAGAAGGGAGACAAGACATCAAGAAGCAAAGGGATTCTTGAAATCCACTGAGTAATAGATGATGTCAGGTACTGATGGGTAACATGGATGAAGTCAATACGCTATGGGACTCTAGACTGCCCTTGGTTGGGGTGTTGAGAGATGATTGGCAACAACCATAAAACTGGATCTAGTGTCAGGGGGACGACTAGAAATGGGGTTAAACTATGTTGGAGGCTAACAAAGTGGGAAAACTAAGAGATCATGGGTACATAGATTTGGGATACTTGAGGTTTGTTAACGATGTCGATATGAAAAAAGGGTGGATGCCCCAACCAAGGGTGACATAGGTTTCTTTTCTAGGTAAAACATGGCCATCAAGGATGATGACTAAAAAACTATGTATATGATGGAAACAAGGGATTTATACAATTACCAAAGAAATAAAGAATAATTTGGGTTGAGTATACAGGTATAGAAATGGGTGCCCGAGTGAAAGACAACTTGGCCTGTTTAGAGTACAAGTTTGTGAAAGAGAACTAGTGGAGGGTGGGGGGCCCTTGGGTGGGTTTCTGTATTAGGTAACTGGAAGGAGGAAAATCTGCAAATGGGAAAACTGATGGTGGATGAGATGGAGGGATAATGGAACTACGGGGGCTCAGTCAATAGAATTAAGTGTAGGATAATATGACCAAGGAGTCCATTGGGAAGGTTAGCAATATGATAAGAAGAAATATGTTGTTCATTCTCAGAAGTGAAAAAAACTATCGGGACTCCCAATCCTAGGGGGTAAAATTAGCATGAGTGTCAAGTTGCCAAGGGGAACTATGAATGGGACAACTCATGTGGGGGAGAGTTCTATCGGTTGATAGTACCAAAATATGGCATAGGTAAAGATATTACAGAGCCAGATGTAGGGACCCTAAAGGAAAATATTAGAGGGTGTTACTGAGATATGTAATTATTTATAGAGGGAGTAATTACATGCTAGTGTCGAACATATACCTGAAGGGGTTGTAAGCTTGCTAAACAAGGACCTGCACACAAAAAACCAAATACTCAACGTGAACAATATTTGATGATAAAGAACATATAACAACTATTTGATGAAAACTAAAAGTGAGCATGCGTACCTGAACGTGGAGTGAAAAAATGCTCCTCCGAGGAAAAGTGTAGATGAGAACCCGGGGAATATGAATGTGTATATGGCTGGATCAGGATCTCGTGGCTCAGAATGGATCGGAAAACGGAGGCTCTAGGATCCTGTAACAAAATGTGGAAGTTGGGAAAAAGGGCCTATATATGGATGGTGGGCCCACAATGCCACCTCATTTTCACCGACACAATTGTTGATCTAGCGAGAGAGATATAAGGTGATTTGGAGATTACGGGAGCGTGGGACTACCGATCCGAGAGTTGCGAGAGATAGGTTAGTGACCTTATTGTCCTGTATTTTTTGAATTGGATGGATGTTAGGTAGGGGTTGTACAGAGGGCCGTACAAGGGTTTTTAAGGGTAGGTTCACACTAGTGTGTGGGAAAATGGAGAATACACGTGCATGTGTGTGCAGGTACTACTCGGTTTATCACACATTATGTGCAGGTTTTTCCCAAACAATCATGCATTCCTAAATAAGTGTCGGTGTTGGGAAACCTCGTGCATAATGTGCGGTTGTGTAGCTAACAACCGTGCATATGGGCGTGTGGGTAAAATAGACAGGTGTGCATTGGATGCGCGCCTGTATGAAGGAAAGTTGTGCACCCATGCGCAATTGTGGGTGTGACAATTGTGCATTAGTGCGCAGTTGTTCGATAAACAGTCGCGCATATATGCACAACTGTATGGGGGAAATACGCGCACTATGTGCAGGTTAAGGGGTGTATGATTTTGTGATGTTTATGATTTTTTATGGATGATGTGGCTGATCATCTGTTTTTGGGTGAATGCAGGTGATCAACTGAGTCTTGAGTACGATGTCAGCCCACTGGTGAGAGCAGGATTGGGACCGATTGAGAGAGGCTGCGAGGGAGAATCCAATAGTATGAAGACACTTGGTAGCCTGCAGGTTGCTAAAGTTTTTTTATTGTCCTTTGATAAGATCGCAGGAGTTTTTCCTCCAGTTTTTTATTCGGATGTGGAGAACTAACCTACAGTGCTTTGTGGTGCGGGGGAAGAAAAGGACGTATATTTTTTTTCAAGGCTCCCATTCCATGGGAGGACAGTGGTCATGGATCCCCATCTACGAGAGGAGGGCATGGTAGAGACCATTGTGACACGACATTGTTCTGGGCCGAACCCTATGTTGGGTTCAGTAGTGCAGATTGAGGCCTTAGACGACTTGCTGACTGAGTGCATAGATTACGTGGTGGTGAGGATATATGGATCCTTGGGCACTCAACGTATTACTGGTGGTAAACTAAGAGTTTTGGAGGAGGTCTTGGATGGATACCTATTTGCATGGGGTGTGTTGATGCATACCCAGATGGTGTCACAACTGAACCGGTGTCGGCATGCCGATTTTGGTGATTTTGCATTTGGGTCAGTTTTGGTGGCCTAGTTCTTGGAGAGGGTGCCTCTATTGTACCCTCGGATCCTATTGGTGCCAACATTGCGGTGAGAGCCTCAATTGATGCTATGGGCGCATGTTTTGGCTCGTCATGGAGGAGGGGAGGGTGGTCATTATTTTACGCCCACATTTGCTCGAGTGTGGTGGAAGATGCCATAGGTGATTCTACAGTATCCATATGATGGTATGGACTACAGACAGGACCCCAACATGGTACTACCTCTTGGGGATGAATGGGACCATAGAGGTATGTGTGTTATCTGTTTTTTATTTTATTTTGGTAGATAGTGTTGATCAGACATGTATATGGATGTTGACACTATATCTGTGTTGTTTTGCATATGTTGGACCTTGGGGTTGAGAGGCGAAGGTTTTTCGGGAGTCAAATCGACAGAATCCCACAGAGGTGAGGGCTGGGCAAAGGCGCCAGCGAGATGATGTCGGTGTTGGGTCATCCAGAGAGCCATAGGGAGATGTTGCGGCCATATTAGAGGATATGCATCGACGGTTCAAGTGGGTCCTTTAGGGTGTTCCAGAAGGTGTATGGGCCCACATCTAGGATGATGAGGTCTTGGACTAGTGTGTGGGAGTATCGACAGAGTGGCAGGCGTTGATCCACAAGGCGGTGGTGGCAAGGGAAACTATAACTGGTCGACTGCCTCTGGGAGCTGGAGGGCCCCCAGCTGGTGGGGCACCTCTAGTTGACAGAGGATCTGGGGGGGAGCTCTAGGGGAACTGTGAGTGCTAAGATGAGATGTACGGGTTTGGGAGCCTGATTTTGAATAGGGTATTTGATACCTAGTTTTGTACTCATAGGGATGATGAGACTCATGATCCTACGGGCAATTGTATATATATTTTTTGTAAAACATTTATGACCTTTATGATATATATGGTGGATATATTGGTGACCATGCGTGTCTTTGTGTTTTGTGTTTATGATTTATGATTTTTATTGCTATCTTTTGACAAATGTATCATCCTATGTATATGATGTTTTTAATGTGATAGATGCCAATCTAATACTAGGTTAGGCATGTGATCTACTACTTGATTGAGGTTTCTTGAAATATGTGTAAATGTGATGGAATCAAAGTTGCAAGCCAAAAGTCTAAATTGTAGTTATTTGGAAAAAAACAAGGATAGTGAACATGATACATGTTGTTGAGTTGCAGGACGACAATTTGGGAATCTAATAGAAGGCTAAGGTAATGAATGTGGAGGTGACCGACCTTGGCAAGGAGACCAATGGCGATGTCATATTCGTCTTGGTTGTTGGTGGTCGGACCTAAGCATATGCCATTGGAATGGAGTAGTATATGTGAGGGGGTATATAGGGCCCAAGCGGTCCAAGAAAGATTATGGTTCTAGCGGCTGGCACCATCAGCGTAACTGATGTGGTAGGATGATGGATGATGCATCTGTGAATAACACGAGTGATAGATCAGACATGAGGAGTGGTGGAAACAGAGAAGACTAAAAACTCTAAAAATGTGTACAAAGAGAAACCTAAGGTAGGAGGGCTACGCTTAGGCATAAAACCTCTTCAAGTACAACCCGTTGACGGGTTCTTTGAAAGGGTAGCCTTCGAGAGAGGCCAATATGTAGGCACCTTTGGTGAGGCAATGTTGGATGATTAAGGGGTCGTGCCATAATGACTCGAATTTCCCATGGCCGAGAGTGTCATGGGCGATATCATAGGCTAACATGAGATCACCTTTGTTGAATGAGAGAAGGTTGACATGGCAGTTGAAGGTGGATTTGGACCATTTTTTAGCTACTTCATTGTGTTGTAATGAAGATCGACGGTCTTCGTCAAGGGACTCTAAGGTCAGAAGGCGTTGCTCCATTGGAGAATTGTCAGGTAATATCTCTATGGAAGTGTGTAACATGGCGATTTCACACTCAATGGGGAGGGTGGATTTGATCCCATGGACGAGGTGGAATGATGTAAAACTGGTGGCAGTTTTGACTGTCATGCGATAAGCCCATAAAGAAGAAAACAACATATGATGCTAGTTGGTCTTATGTTTTTTGATGGTGCATTGTAACATGGTTTTGAGGACTTTATTGACAGCCTCGACCTTTCCGTTGGACTGATGGTAGTATGGGGAGGAAAACTCATGGGTGAAGCCTAATTTTGAGGAGAGTCCCACAAAGATCTCATTCTCAAAAAATTTACCAAGATCTGAAACTAATTGTTGTGGGACTCCGAAACGGGTAATGACATGGTTGAAGAGAAAATGTGTTGTTTTGTCAATAGTGTTGTTAAATGTGGGCATGGCTTCGACCCATTTGGTAAAAATAAACCACTTCCACAAGAATGTAATTGTGTCCATTACTAGATGGAGGATGGAAAGTCATGAAATCTATGCCCCATTTACAAAAGGGGTCACCTGTGATGACTGGGTGTAGAAGAGCTGGTGGAGCTTGTGATTTGTTTGCATAAAGATGAAATTTATCGCATCGCTTGACAACATGGATGTAATCATGAAACAAAGTTGGCTAGAAGTATCTTGCTTGAATGATTTTTTCGGCGGTGGACATACCCAAGACGTGACCACCACAAGCGTCACTACGAAAATCATTCAAGACTCCGTCGGCTTCATAGATGGTAAGAAATCGTCGAAGGATTGTATCAACCCCTCGTCGGTAAATAATGTCTCCATTGAGGAGGTATCAGGGAGCCTGATGGCGAATGCATCGGTGGTCATCTCGAGAAAGATGAGACCCAAAATTTTGTATACGAAGGTAGACGATAAGGTCGTCGTACCAAGGGTCATCGGAGGGGATGAAGAAGAGGTGTTCATCGGGGAAATCCTCATTGATGGGGGAAGATTTGGCATCTGAGGGAAAATTTGTAATGAGTTCGACTAGGACAAGAGATTTCTTTATTTTGGGAGTAGAGAACTCTATATCATATTACTGAAGGATAACAATCCATTGGGAAATTTTTTTGTTGATCTGTTGTCGACTGAGAAAGAACTGCACGGGGTTGGAATCTGATACGACCTTGGTCTTACGAAGTAGAATATAATGTTGTAGTTTTTGGACTACGAGGACAACTGCTAATGCGAGTTTTTCATCATGATTATACTTTAAGGGTGGTCCTGAAAGGTTTTTACTAATGTAGTAAATCACATTTTCATAGCCATCATCCCCTAATTGGATGAGGAATCCTGCAACTGAAACAATAGAGGATGATTTGTAGAGGATGTAATCGCGATCATAGTCTGGGGGACTAATCAGAGGGGAATTGGATAGGGAAAATTTTAAATCATCAAAATTTGTTTGAGCATGTTCTTCCCATAGAAAGGGGATATCATGGCACAGTAGGTGGAGAAAACCATGTGCGTGAGTGGCGTAGTATGGGACAAAGCAACGTAAAAAGTTGGCTTTGCCTTGCAAGCTCTGTGTAAATTCTAACCTTGTACAATGTCTACTATAAACAGATATTCAAAAAAGAATAGAAAATATATAATGGCAAATACAAACATTACACAAAGATTTTTCCCCTGGAAACCCAAACCGAGAAAACTAGCATATATTATATTCATTCATTGTGTTACATTGTTTACAATACAATATATGTATAGGAGCTAGCGACATCCAAAACCCTAACCCATTGACCTAGATTAGTCCAAAACCCTAATTCCTTAACCGGAAATAGAAAACCATCGGCAAAAACCATGTGCCAAAAAAACCACCTAAATACATGACACATTTCCCAAGGTAGGTGTCACGTTTCCCGAGGCAGAAAAAACCACCTAAATACATGACACTACTACTCGTGCAAAGATTATAACACATACCCAACACTATGCAATTGGCGTAAAGCCCTAGGTGGTGGAATTTATGTGATAACTTGGACCTTGAGGGGGTCCACAATAATTTTGTGTTGGGAGAGAATGAACACGAGGAGGCGTCCGACAGTGATGCAAAAGTCACACTTGAGGGGGTTCAAGCGGATATTATATTGGCGACATCGTTGGAAAACGATGCATAAATCATCTAAATGTTGGGTTCTCTTTTTGGATTGAGCAGTGAGGTCATCCAAGTAAGTGAGAATGATGTGAGTAAGATCATGAAAAATGTAGTTCATGGCCCATTGGAAAGTAACACCGACATTTTTTATCCCAAAGTGCATGACACGATAAGAAAAGGTACCCCAAGGGGTTGTAACCACGGTCTTGGTGGATTTGAATTTGATTGTATCTGGAGAAACCATCCATAAATGATAGTGACTCGTGGTCAGCACAATCATCGATTATTTGGTCGATGAAAGGGGTTGGGAAGTTTTCTTTGGGACATGTGTGGTTGAGGTCGCGAAAGTCTGTGCAGACACGAATAGTTCCCTGTTTTTTGTTAAAGGGGACGAGGTTGGAGACCCAAGAAGTGTACGCAATGGGGTAAATGAACCGACCATGCGTAACTTGTCAATTTTGGATTTGATATCCGTAGCTTTGGATGGGTGTCGATTCAATGTTTGACTATAGAAGGATCGAGGCCAGGAGTCTACGTATATGACCAGGAAAAAATATCTTGGTATTCCTGAAAGAGAGCTTTGTAAGCAATGATTTCTTCAGGGGAGCATGTAGTGTCGATGGTGATCTCTTCTACCATGCTTGGTTTAATGGAAATGTCAATTTTGATTGTGGGGGAGATGTTGGCCATGTTGACTTCTTCAAAAGCATCGAGGACAAGAATAGGGTTTTTGAACCAGTCAACATGCCCTGGAGGAATAAAATCCTTGGTTTCGATCGCACACATGGAGGCTTGATCAAGAGGGTGAAAGACCTCTTGTGATAGGAAAAGTGCCTGATTATGGAGCGCATTCCAAGGGAAATCAGGGGTAGTTAGTTCCTCTAAGATATCTTCGTCGTAGTGGAAAATGCGAGAATACAGGGGATATTGGGAGATGGTAGGGGGAATCATCAACGGGTAAGTTTTATTGTCCTAAAGGGGTGAGGACGTAGAAGGGATATCGTGGACAACGTGTGATGGATTGCTTGGAATAAATGTCACAATACTATGGATGGTATCTCATTTGCATGAGGACTGACGAAGAAATATAACAAATGTTAGTAATTTGAGCATCAGTAGGGAGAGCATGAGAGGGCTCATGAAGAGATGTGTGGCGTACTGTGGCTAATGTTTGGCAGAATTGAGGTAGAGCTCGAAATGATGAGTGTAATGGCCATATTATGAGAATATGGCACATGCAAAATTGGTTCGTAACCCTTTCTTACGTGTGTTTGAGGACTCTGTAGCAACGGTGTATGTACTTGGTGGAGTGGGAAGCAATGGGGTTTCTTTAGGGATCTGGATAAGATTGTGTAACTAGGGAAGAGTGGGAAATATGTTAGTGGGGTGTCCTTATCTTTCGCATAGTGTGCAAGCAGGTTGAGCTTGAGGAGGGGGTGGAGGTATGGGGTTGTTCTTCCTTTGTCTCCCCTAGGTAGTGGCGGTGTTGCCGCCAGCTGTGGGTGGGGGTGGTGTGGTAGGAGCTTGTATTGGAATCTGCATCGGTAATCCCTCTGTCTGAGGAGGGATAGAGGGTCTAGGAACCATGGAGGGTGGATGGAGATACCATACAGGGATGGAAAGAACCATGTTCGGAAGGGTGAGAGTAGCAGCTACCTGGAATGCTTGGACTCCAGGTGGTGGGTAGAAAAAAGGGATTTGGGTAATGGCCTGGGGGACTATATCCCAAACCCAGATTTTCCCTTGGAGGGGGAGGGAATTCGAGACAAGTGGTGTGGTGGTGTTTGCAAGGAATTCATGAGGTAGTGGTTCTCCGAATGGTGGAACTTCGATGTGGGGAGGGGCCTCAGTGAGAGGATTATTATCTTTGATATATATTCCATTAGATTAAACTACACACACTTGTGTTGAAATAGAAGGTTTGAGGAGAGGTGGTGCTCCGTGATAAGTTCCTAACAAGGATGGGTCTTTGAATATTCCAGGGCCAATGTCGATGACTAGAAAAGAATCCGAGCTAGCACGAATAAGAGGGAGGATGTTATAAATGTTGGAAGAATGATTAGGCTCGTAATGTGTAAGTTGGTCAATGGTGACGATTTTCTCTTTATGGGGTAACATCATCGTACAAAACACAAAATAGGCTACCGCCTTCATAGCATACATGTAGCTAAGTCTGAACAAGATATTGTAATCAAGTGGGGAATCAATAAATTCAATGTCGATGAGGATGGTTTTTCCCTAAATTTCTATAGGGACATTTTGGAAGAGCCCTTCAAGGGATGATGGTCGAATGTCATAAGATCTCAGAGTGATGGTAGATGGTACTAGCTCATGTGAGCCGAGTTTTTTCCATACTACTTGGACATGATGCATGTGGATGCACCTTCATCGATGATGCACTGATGAACTTTGATGTTCCAGATCTTAACTAGTATCTGAAAGGCTACCATAGCAAGGAGGCATGGTTCTTTTCTATCTAAATCAAAGGTGATGAGTCGAGTATCAGCGGGGTCAACTGCCCCCAAGGCGGAAAGCAAGGATTTGCACTGTGATGGAAAGGTTTAGAGGACCTCCAAAACGGACATGGCTACAGGGGATTGTGCTAAATCATCGACCAAACTATAATTATGGGTGGCCCTAGAATGAGGGTTATGTACATTCTGTCGTAAAGGTATGCGAGGTATACGAGGATTTGGTTCAGTGTTAGGGTGTGGGATCATCAATGGTTGTCCGACTGTAGTTGGAGTTGTTTCTGAGGTGGTTGGAGTAGAGTCAGGAGGCAAGCTGTATGGATGGCTGCATGTCTGTGGAATAATATCTTCCTCACTGGTATGGAGGATATTGTGATCGGCTGGATTTTCGGGTTAATTGGGACCTGGGTTTTGATATTTCCCCATTTATGATGGGGAAAAGTTTATCTCTTGTTGGGTATGAATCACACCTTGTTGTGGAATGGGGTTTTTCAAAACGGCTGGAGGTGTTGGTTGCAAATAATGTCATGGGGTCGGCTTAGGGGCAGGTGGTGCCAGAGGGCGTTGAGTGTTCATGGATTCTTTCATCCATTTGTAATTGGCAATTTGGGGGAACTAGTGAGTATAATGTCCATACTCACCACATAGAGCACAATGGAAGTTATTTCTGAGGTAATTGTTCTTCCCTTGTCGTGGTTGATTGTTATTTCTTGTTTCTTGTTTCCCCCAGCGGGAAGGTTTGGTTGGGGGTTATTTCCTTTAGGTCACGGGTTGATATTGTTATGATTTTTTCCTTTATTCTTGGCATTATTCGGCTTATCGATTATATTTTCTGTATTCAACTGTTCAAAATCATGAACCTGCTGAATGGGAGAGGGCTGAACAAAATTAACGTCGGCATGTGGTTGTCCTGGTGGAGGAGAAACTGGTTGGGGGGGACTAGGAAATGTAAAATATGGGTTGTTTTGTGGAGATTATCCATATGGAATATAGGAAGTTGGAGTACTTCCGAGAGTGGACCTATACTTGATTGAGAGAACGAATGTATCAGGGGTACTGGTGGGGGTCCCCCCAACGACATAGGGGGAACAACATGATATGACTGTTGGTGAGTGGGGGGAGGGTAATAAGACGTCCTCCCATATGTTTGAGGATATTGATTTTCACCATAAGTAGGTGATGGGTGGCCGTAAGGGTTGATATGTGTCATAGAACCAATCAACCCATCCGCAGCATGAGAAACCCCAGGTTTGTCCTGGCCAAATGGTAGGGGTTTGGGTGCATCAAGAAATACTACGTATACGTAACCTGATTGGGCATATATGAGGTCAAATTGTTGGGCCTTTTGGATGGATTCCTCTTCTAATTGAGGAAAATTGGATGCTACATCCTTGGCAATCACGGGGATGAGTGATTTAAGAAACCAATCGAGATGTTGTTCTTTGATGGTTTATGCTTTACACAAACTACGTCGCCGACGCCATTCATGGATGTGGTCGGCTATATTGGATAACTGTGATTTGTTTGAACTCAGAGAGAAGTTCTAAGCCAGTGTCATGATGAACTGGTAATTGGAAAAAGGAAAAAAAGGCCTTGGCCAATGATTCGAAGGTCACATGGGACCCTGATTTTACGTCCACATACCATTTGGCTAATGAACTAGTGAGAGTTCTTTGAAATAACCTCAAGTGGATGGAATCATCCATGATGTTGTTTGAAGAGAAACATAAGTGGAAGGTCATAACATGGTTGGTGGGGTCTTCCCCTAGTTTACCTTCAAAGTTTGGAATGTCTGAAGTCAATTTGGTATGCATATTGGGCCAAGTGGCATCATGTAAAATGGGGTCATTCACGAGTTTGGTTAAATCAGGAATGTTGAGGGATGCCAAATATGGCAAAGGGGGATTTGGCGGAGGATCAGTTCCATCCATTGTGTGTGTAGGTCATGAACCTGCCCCTTGGGATATATTCAGTGGGTTTTTACTTCTCCCTTGAGAGGAAATTTGTCCCCCGCCTCCTTGTGAAGGAGAACCAAGAGATGGGTTGCCTTAGGTATTTGACCCAAGCAAAGCGGAACAAAGTAAATTCAATACCAAGATAGTATCACTCACTAGGGTGTGAGATGGTTGAGCCGGTGAGTTGGAAATACTAGGGACTCCTCCTATGATAGGAGGGAAATTCTGCAAGCATCTAGAACGACGAGGATTTTGTGGTTCCCCTATGGTTCCGACTAAAAAAGTGAATGCATGCAAATGGTGACAAGAGAGAAATAAATGAACAAGTGTTTTTATTTTATATTTTACCTTCACAAAATAGTATCACTCACAATTGCATGTAATCAAATGAACATCATACATAAATCAACTGTGAAATAAACAAGCATCTGGATAGATGGATTTTTCCCGTGTGGGGAGAAAACAAAAATAAATTCTCGTGACCTAAAAGACCTATCGTCCTTCTTCTCAATTTATCACTAGGCCTTCCAATAGCACTCGACAGTGGGGTTTGAATCCAACGAAAGAGGAACTAGTGAAGGTTGAAATAATCAATTATAATGAGGGGTAGAGGGTGCATATCCCGAAAGAGCTAGCGATATTTCCCAAAATCCACACAAAATCTAATCAAGGTGTGATTGCAGCCCACAACCACCACCTGGGTAGATATCCCATGTTTGGCCACTAAGTACCTTAGTCAAAGTGCAATATTTAGATTTCCGACCTAAAAAACAGGTCACAGGCTGGATACCATCACAAGAGTTGGGTGACTCAAGGAGGGATGCACAGAACAACCAGACCTTGGCCTTTGACCCTTCAAGGGTATATCCCTGCCTTACGGTATATCAACACTTGAATTGGAGGATTTGAAAGATCCCTATTCTCAATTTCTATTGTTTCAAAATTTGAGAACCTAATAATGGGGGGTTATTTGGATGCCTACCCCCAAGATCCTACCTAGACTAAAACATTTCTTTAAGCACCTCCCGTGGAGGAAAAATTTAGCGTGTTCTTAGAAAAAAATTTAGATGGAGTGGGTTGAGAGATTGGGGTCATGGACCAACCTCGTTTGAATTAAATTGGTGTGGAAAATTTCCAAATAAGTAGTCGGATCTTTCAGAGTTCCTTTGAAGTACTTTGTGGGTACTTAAAAAGAAAGCTTCTTCAACCTCCACTATTCTAATAGAAATAATGTGTGTGATGAGTGGCTTTGTGTGAAATAAAGTGAAAAGTGTGCAGAATATTTTTAATAAGTTAAGTGTAAGATTGTAGCATGTGGACTTCATGTGGTCCTTACAAATTTTCTTACCTAGCTTACTATGTTTCTTTGGTACAACCTTGCGGAATATTTAAATCCATAGAGAACTAGCAATGTGGACATATGGGTCCTTACTTGATCCTTTAAACTCCCTAGAATGTTGTCTATACTAAGAAATCTTTTGAAACTATCCTAGGATTGTAGACATGTGGGCATGTATGGGCCCGTTACTTGATCTTTTAAACTTTCCTAGAGTGTTGTCTAGACTAAGAAAGCTTTTAGAAACTATCCCAAGATTGTAAACATGTGGGCATGTATGGGCCCTTACAAATCTTGAAGATAATTTTCCAAAACTAAGAGGTACCCTAGGGGGGTTTTGTCCTCTCCTAATGATTTTTTAAGGAGGATGAAAATTCCTTTCAAGCACCTTTTCTCATTCCCGAGATTACACTTGGGTGTGGGGGAAGAGCATGCTTGAGGGTTAGAATTGATTTCTAGTCCCAAAATAGTTGATTTGTATTTGAAAAAACAATAACTTTAACTCAAAGTTTTAAATGCCAAATGAGCCATCCATGGTAACAAAGCAAAGAGAACAATAGTGATTCTTTTTACCCCTATGTGTTTATGTTAGCTAACATTCCTTGTAATAAAGGACTCTAAGTGAAGTGTGATTTCTTTACAAAGTGCACGAAATTAAAATTTGAAGGCAAGGGGCCCTCAAACCACTCATAAAACCCTTACAATTTTCCAAAAATTGAACTTGTGTGTGGTTTGTAGTTCTGACAGTCGCACTAAGGGCACAATGCGTGGGTATATGAATTTTTTTATGCACACAGAGTGCAGAATGCGCAGACTGCGCACCTGTGTTCTTTGAAAGCCACGCACTTCATGTCACTCGTTGGGAAAGAAATTTCCAAATTAAATTCTCTTGCCTTGGCTCTGAATTTTGACTTTGGAAGACTAGATTAGGTCAGTTTTGGTACCTGCATATCCAAACAATTATAAAATAGTGCTCTCAAGACTTAAATAAGAAGGAATTTGATTCACAATACCCAGTATGGTCTCCAATCTGTTGTGTTTGTTTTGTCACATGGGTGAGAAAAAACACAACACTTGCTTGCCTAGTCAAGTCATCCAAACAAGACAGATGTTTGTGAGTTGGTTAGATAACCAAATACACATGAAACAAGGAAATAAAAACAAAAACAAAAAGAAATAAATGTTAGATAAGCTTGCAAGAACTAGAACCATGAAAAACAAAAAATGACAATCATATAACTACCAATGGATCAATGTATTGATAGGCTAGCACCGTAGAGAGATATTGAGTTCTCTAATAGAGAGCTCTTCTCTTCATACAATAACAACTAAAAATGGTGAAGAAATACAATGCCAATCCTCTCAAGAGGTGAGTGGAATGGCCCTTGCTATAGTTCTTGAATGATTCAAAGAGAAAAGAGGATTCACCACTCATTTTTAAAGCGATGATGTGATATTATTAAATTCAATATTCTCATAATGCTTCAGTATGTGCATCAGTCAAAGCGCATCAGCAATCGAACCAATTCAACATTTTTAGCACTAATCCCAAAATATGTAAACCCCTCCTCTTTTTCAATGTTTAGGTTGATCTCGCTTTGCAATGTCTCATATAAAATCATGTCCAAAATAATCGCCAATATGATAAAACCACTCCTCCCTAAAATCATCTCACCCAACCAAGTTTTTTTTTTGGAGAAGCGACAAATAGTGGATAACATTATCCTCATCTAAGAAACCATCCACTCCAGTAATACCCAAAGAGAAAAGGGGATGAAAATTAAGATACATGTCAAATTCCTTCAATAGGGTCAGGCACAACTTCATAATTGATGTCCTTCGTAAATTTAGTAAATTTGTCTTTGGTGTCAGTTTCATTAATTGGGTGTCATTTTGTATTAGCAACCCTTGGATTGCTCCTCTTGTAAATGGATGACCTATGTCATTTTTCAAGGCATCTAGAGGCATAAGGAAAGGCTTCCCTTTGTCACCACTCCTATATATTTTATTAGTATATCCCTGAGTAGGAGGCTTGAGCATTGTTGGACACATAATCCTTGGGATTGCATTTTGTAACAGTAGTGTAAATATGAAGAGTTGTAGGTGATAGGAAGATTCATTCGTTAAGGAAGACCGAAATTCATTTAATGTTTTATTTATTAACCTATCATGATAATGAAAAACACATCAAAGTGTGGAGTTACTTTCTTTCCCACTTCTGGAATGATAGTGGTATCAGAGCCCAGTCTAAATCCATGATTAGATTCTCCGACATTTTCCCAGTGTACTAAAACACCTTTTTTTCCTTGCATGTATCTTTGTCCCTCTCTCTAGTTTATTCTATGCAAAGCCAACCCTAATACGGTTTTACATTTCCTTGTTTGTCGTATGCACTCATTCTCATCTCTATGAAACCCTAAAAATGTTCCATTCTATTGTTGCGAGAATTTGATTCCCATGACCTCATTACCTCATGATGGAAACCATATTCATGGACTGAGAAACTATAACTCTGACAAATAGCTAACACAACACCGAAAATTGAAATTGTGCGAGTGATTTCTTTTCATATGTCCTCCCATTGTGAAATATATTCCTTATTGAGATTTTCTTTGGATTCTTATTCTAGCCACATATCTTGTTGATCTATTAGTACTCTCTTTATCTATTTGCTCTTCTTGGGAAGTCAATTCAACAATTTCTCACCTCCAAAGGCGTAGCACATTTTGAGCAAATTCCTTTATTGTGTTCATTGAAGGACGTAGGACATTCATAGAAAATTTGAACATCTAGATAACAGATTAAGAAGCGTGTCAACACTACAATTTGAATGACATAGAGTACATTCACGACTTCATAGAATTGATACGAATCTTCTATCGTGACTTCACAGATACCTTTGTGAGAATTTGCATATTCTAAATCATGTATAATTTCACGTCGACCTCATACCTATATCATTGGCATCACGAGAGCACGAATCCAAGAAGTCCCATGAGATGTCAAGCCAAAATATAAGTCTGTTGCAAGCTTATTTATTCTCATTCTCTCCACTATAGTCAATTCCTCCTTCTGAGATCTGCTCAGTTGATCGATTGTACAAAGGGATCTCAACATCCTTTTCATTGCACAAGTGTGAGTCGTCGGGCGTGACCTCACTCAAATTTGTGTGCCTTCATTGAAATTTCCAAATTCTTGCAACTGTAACCCTTCGATTTATGGTATCCTTTCATAGAAATTGAGCAGAAAAGAATCGAACCTTAATTTGAGGAGGTGAGATATTTTGCTTGGTTGATATCCCTGATCATTAGACGTACCATTAAAATCTTGAACTTGCGAAGAACATTTCTCTTGGCTTTGACACCATCCCTTGTTGCACCTTCTACACCTCCATTTGGCATCATGGGTTTTGGAAGCACTTCATTTAATGGACAAAATGAAGGCAATAAGAAACGATTCAGAAAGAATAATATCAGAGGCAAGTGGATTGGCATAATCCCAACGAAAAATATGATCTTCATTGTACCTGTTGTGGAATGAATAGGTTACATGAAGCCACCAACTGCAGAGTTCCATGGGAGAAGATCAAAGAAAGACGAAGTAAAAAAGAAGACAAAGATATAACTTAAGGACCAACAAAAGGTAAATCACTTGTTCATTACATTGTTTCCTATTGCAACACAAGAGTAACTGAATATCTATTTAATAGTTCATTTGCTTCTTGGGTAGGTGCATGGCTTCTTGAAACAGACACAACCTCCCACGTGACATTTGGAAGAGGTTTCTTAGAAGAATTTGATGACAATGTAGATGGCACGGTGTACTTTGCAGATAGATCAAGTCTCAAACCTTCGAGAATGGGCACCATTAGGCTTAAGTTGCCTGGACACCCAGGTTTTCTTCTGCACAATGTACTCTATCTTCCTGAGCTACAAACAATATTTTTGCACCTTGTGCACATCAAACAACAAGGCCACTATGTTCATATGTTCGGTGGAAAAGTTGAGATAAGGAAGGATTCTTACAACATGGTTTTCATGACCAGAATAGAATATGGAATATTGTTGAAGATGAATGGGACATCTGTCCATACACACACTGTTGCATACCTCTCTTATCATGACTCTTGTATAATTCCATATAGTCTTTTGTGGCATGCGATATTTGGCCATATTAATTATGACAATATTTGTTTGTTTATAAAGAATGGTGTTTCTAGTTTACCTACTATTCATAGGAAATTGAATCAATGTAATGCTTGCATCCTTGGAAAACATAGAAAACAACCCTTTCATGATTCCACTTCAAGAGCATGTAGAAAACTTGAACTGATTCATTCTAATTTATGCGGCCCTATCCATGTTCCTTCTGTAAATGGAAACAAATATATCAAGCCTTTTATTGATGATTACACAAGGATGTGTTGGGTTTACTTGCTGAAATACAAATCACAAGCTTTTGAAACATTTAAAAATTTTCATGTATGGATTCACAATGAAGCTCGGTCTCGTATTGGCTCTCTTCGCACTGATAATGGAAGAGAATATATGTAATACCCATATTTCCCCATGTTTGTAAATATAACTATAATTATCCAAGAGACTATGGTGGACTAAATATGTGTTAATGTTTGATTTGATGAACCTTTTGTATAAAAGGGTCAATGTATGAATTTTATGTTATTAATAGAAATTGGATATGTGTTGCACAACTACTGAAAGGGGGGAGTTTTCCAAGATAGACCATGGATTCTATGAGAGATATAGTGAGGAGAAACCAAGAATGGTTGAGATGACCCTCACTAGACCAATACCTACTTGGTGTAATTGCTCAATAGTCCTCTGACCCAAAAATGAATTACCAGTCAGGCTGGTAGTTGGAAGGCCATCGTCAAGAGTTAATGAGGAGATGGGGAAGGGTACCCATCTATAAGGCTTAAAGGCCTCACCACGAATTTGGATTTATACCCACACAAACTTGTTGAGGAAGGAAAGAAAGGAGGTAATTTGGGGGATAGAGAGAGATATGCAAGAAAGAAGAGTAGAGAAAACAATCTCCAGAGCATAGAAGTGAGCATGATTTGACTCTGGAGTTGAGAGAAAAAGTTGAGAAGCAAGCTTATTTTGGCTATAAGAAGCCTTGGGCAGAGTCTTGCTACAAGTTAATAAACGAGGCTGACGAGTGACTAGGGAAGTGCTCTCACAGAACTCCTTGCTTGGTGTAGAGGAATCTGGTTGACAATTTCCTGTGGGAGGAGGCAAGTAACCTTCGTCCCTGGCTGTTGTGGAGCAAGGAGAAAGAATCTCTCTCAGAGAATCATGGTCTATCTCAGAGGCTTCCAATGGAAAATCCATCAGGAGTGGTTGTGCCTATGGTTGGGAGGAAATAGGCACCCCTTTCAACAGTGGCTTAACATTTTCCAATTCTGATAAGTATTTTCATACTCTATGTAATACATTGGACATGATGATTGAATTTATGTGTTTATGGTTAAGTCTTGCAATGTTTGAACAATTATTAGAAATTCTCATTTTCTTCTGTAAACTATTGTATTTACTTTGTATTCGATTTACCTCAGTTCAATTGCTAGAGAGTTATGGGATGTGAAACCACAGGAGAGTCATGGTAGGATTAAATAAAACATCTAAGTCCTGTCGATATTTTGAGTTTACCTTAGCATAATGTCAAGTTCAACTCTATGGGAAAAAGGGCCTTTCCTTCAGAATTTCCACCCATCTGACCAAGGGCTCATGCTCATGTCCTTAACCCATTTGTTCCTAAAAGGATTAGCGCTTAGCCCACAAGAATTTCCATATGATCCATATGACCAAGGTCTGGGAACCTTGAGCGAGCCGAAAGGAGCTAAGTCTCCTTGGATTCGAAACTACGAGAGTTCAGAGTTCCAGGGGTATTGTGACTATAACCGAATCTCAACTAAGAGTAGAGCTTACAACTCGAGGTTCATTGCGGGATCCATATGACTAGGGTCTAGGAACCCTACGCTAGTCCGAAAGGAGCTATCCCTTTTGGCTTCGGGACTTCAGAACTTATGACACCACAACCCTAAAAAATAGTCGAAGGTCAGAGTCACGAATTGATGATGTTCATAGATCTAAAGATCCAGTGGAGATCTCTTCTAGTTGTTAGATCATACTTAGGAAGGGTAGTATTAAGTACTTCGGTGAAGTTCCACTTAAGGAAAATAGGAGTGGTCTAGCACCAAAAATTCTAAATGTTGGAGTTGCAAAGTAATCTAGACCATTGATAATAGAGGGATGCGTGTCCATAGATCAACGAATATCTGGAATTTTTGGTATTCGGTGGTATAGCGATACACGAGTTTTCCCAAAGCTCTGTAAGCCAGAGTAAATCATGGCAGTGAATTCTAGGTACACGTGGAGAACTCCAAACTCCCGGATGCCAAATTTCCGAAGTAACGTGGATTGTCGATCCTCGGATCCTTCGGGATCCCTCTCAACCATCGATCTAAGAACTCCATTGAGAAACCCTCCTAACTTCCCAACCAACTAGGATTGTGTTGTGGAGCGAAATGTGGCCCCCTCTTTTCCCCTGTCGAATGTTGTCTGTTGAACCAGAGTCAATGGATGAGAGGCTACGTGGGAAGATATACTATAGTCTGGAGACTTGGTACTCTGGAGGAACTTGGCTAAGAGTTTTCAAGGTGTGAAAAGTCCCGAAGTCATGAATGATGAAGCAAATCTCAACCATTGATAGGTAGAGGACATGTGGCGCTAGATCCGATAGTCCAGAGACTTGGCTCTTTGGGGGATTTGCGATGTGAGGAGTTGGTAATATCTGAAGGCCAGACTCGTGAAGTAACTGGAGTCATAGATCTATCAATCTACATCAACAGATCTCAACCAAGAGATTTGAAATAAGTGAGAAGATTGTATGTCGAGGGATGACGTGGCTCATTGATGTCATCAAGGGTGGCGTGGACCTGCAACTAAGGTGACATGTGTCACCCAGATATGGTCGATTCACAGAACTCTTATGTCTATTAGAACATGACACGTGTCACACCCTAATGAGGACACGTGTCACCCCTGGCCCTCACTGCGTGCCAGCTTCTGGTTTGTGCCCGCCTAGCCAACTCGGTTGGTGACTTGTCTGGGACTCCGAGATTCTGGATAACTTCAGGAGTTTGTAAGATTTGGGCGTAGTATAATAAAGGGATTTTCAAAGTTGATCGTCGATCTCCGAATGTCGAACGTTCAACGATGATCGTCGATTGTCGAAATGTCGAAAATGTAGGACGTCAATCGTTGATTGTCAAACACCAAACACCAGAAAAGGGATGTTCAACGCAAAATGACGAATGTCCAAGGCCACGTGGTGAGATTTTGGGGCTTCAGGGAGTAAGAAAAGGGGTGTTCAATGTTTGACGCCAAAGAACCGAACTAATAACGCCCGAATAACTTTAGGAGGTTGTATCTTGAAAACCAGAGCTCATATATTAGTGTGGTGGTGACCATTAGAAAGCACATGGAGAGCAATATCCAATGGAGAGCCCATATTTAGGATTTGAGATAGTTAGGAAAAACAAAAAATTGATGCCCCGTCCCTAGAAAGGGTATTTAGGGGTCCAATGTATTACAAATTGGTATCAGAGCATGGAAAAAACACTTGGCCTTCTTGGGCTCATGCGCGAGTCGCATAAAAATATTAATAGAGAACTTTATGGGGTAACACCCTACCTTACCCCCCTTATATAAAAAAATTGTCTGAACCTCTACTGAAGATAGGAATGAAACGTTCTATTTTTTATATATGTTTTGAAAGTTTGCACTATATGTTCCTAATGTTTCCAAATAAAGAAGTTGACTTCACTTTGCAATGATATGTGTTGTTAATGAATTGGTAGATTAGTAACTAGAAAAAATGTTTTATCAATTTTGTCAAATAGTCAGTGAACAACAGGAAAGCTACAATGTAAGGGATGGTGACACACCATGAGTTGGGGGAGAGCTCCCACAATAGAGAGGAAGAATGTGATCAAAGGAGGGCAGTGCAAACCTGTTATAACCCTAATTTTCACCGGCCATGCTTACCTGGCATCAATCCATATCAGATTCCTTCTTTGGCCAAAACACTACTGAACAAATCTTCTTAAAAACATATTTTATAAATGCCTACACGTCCTACTCCATTACTGCACGCGTGTACACGCTAGCTGACCTAAAACAACCCGCATGTACCTACAAAAGCATGAAAAAAGGAAAGTTACCAACGGAACACACAACTTTGGGTGAGTTAACTAAACCTTACAGCCATGCATGGCTGAGGGTTCGACCAAATACCTAGCTTCTTCTAGCCTATAAAAGAAGTGGTAAGGGTCCCATTTGGAAGAGGAGAATGATAGTAAAGAAACTATACCCAATTGCACATTCCCATTGTCCTAACCCTTTAGCCATCCTTGTGCAAGGAGAGATACAGAGAAAAGAAGTTGGAGGACATTTGAAGAGGATCCCAGGACCAGGTTCATGGAGCGGTGGTCGGTCTCGACATTGTAATTTGATTCATTAAAGTTAATAATAAAGAATCCTACTTTCTACCGTCATCCCAGACCTAATCCCCGTCCCACTATATGAGTTCTTCATAGTTTATTGAATATATGTTTGAATCTCTAACCCATTAATCTGTAGATCAAATGCATGTAGATTTTGTTGCTTGTTTTGTGTGATTGCAGGTCAGCCTTGGGAGGAGAACTTCTATCAACAAGTGATCAAGCATGAAGAAGGATCAACATCGAACGCCCGAAACAAGGTATGTTCATCTAACTATGTATTTGCTTAAAAGAAATGGGGATTAGGTCTAGGACGACGGTAGAAAGTAGGATTCTTTATTATTAACTTTAATGAATAAAATTACAATTTCGAGACTGACCACCGCTCTGCGAACTTGGTCCTAGGCTCCTCTTCAAATTCCTCCAACTTCTTTGCTCTGTATCTCTCCTTGCACAAGGATGGCTAAAGGGTTGGGACAATGGGAATGTGCAATTGGGTATAGTTTCTTTACTATCATTCTCCTCTTCCAAATGGGACCCTTACCCCTTCTTTTATAGGCTATAAGAAGCTAGGTATTTGGTCGAACCCTCGACCATGCATGGCTGGAAGGTTTAGTTAACTCACCCAAAGTTGTGTGTTCCGTCGGCAAATTTCCTTTTTTCGTGCTTTTGTAGGTACACACGGGATGTTTTAGGTTAGCTAGCGTGTACACGCATGCAGTAATGGAGTAGGGCACATGGGAATTTATAAAAAAGGTTTTTAAGAAGAGTTGTTCAACAGTGTTTTGGCCAAAGAAGGAATCTGATATGGCTTGATGCCAGGTAAGCATGGCTGGTGCAAATTAGGGTTATAACAAAACCCCTCCAGATTTGTCTTGTAATAAGCCTCATTTCATAATTATAGAGTTGTAAGGCTGACAATGAAAGGTTGATAAAGGATCATGAAAAGCAAACTAAAATTAATGCAGTCCTACTGCAAAGTCTAACAGATATACAAAGGCAACTGCAACATGGTCCAACTACCAGTCATGTGGACAAGCATCATACTAAGAAAACTCCAATTCCACCTGAGATACAGAAGCATGGTCCTGAAAGTGGCCACACCAGGAGGAGAAACTCAAAGAAGGCCCAACATGGAGCCAAGAGACACTGAACGGAAGATTCCTCTGGTGAGGACACTGAGAACTCCAAGGGACCTTCTAGTGGAAAAACTAGTTCCAATTCCCAGAAGAGAAGAAAGAAGAGGAAACAATCCAAGATTCATGACCTTTAAGAGTTCAAATAAATCCAAACCACCCACCTTCAATGGAGATATTAAGAAGGGGGAAGAAGCAGAAGTTTGGCTAGTCATCTTGAAGAAGTACTTCAGAATCCATGACTACTATGAAAACTTAAAGGCTCGGATATCCATTTTCAACCTGAATGGGAAAGATTCCATTTGGTGGGAGGACCTTAGAAATGTGAAAGGAATCCATGAGAAGGACTTGTCATGGAAACAATTTGAGAAATACTTCAAGAAGAAGTATCTGTCATAAAAGTACTTTCATGGGAATACCAAGGAGTTCTATGAACTCAAGCTGAGGAAAATCACTATAGATGAGTATATCAACAAATTTCTCGATTTGATGAGGTATGTTCCCTACATAAAGGATGAAAAGGTAAATATGAAACAATTTATTAGTGGTTTACCTCAATCCTATCGGGACAAAATTGATTTTGATGAGCCGAAGACTCTAGAAGATACTCTTTGAAAATCAATATGAGCAATTCAAGAATAAGACATAACCCCATGAAGACAAGAAGAAGAAAAAACAATTTGGGATTCCAGAAGAAGGGGTTTAAATCCTTGATATTTAAGAACCATGGGAAGAGCTCTAGGTTGAGCCTTCCTACCAGAAGTGTGTATCAACAAAATTTTCCATCCCAGAGTGGAAATAAACCATTCAGAGAAGTTCCAAGTAAGATTGATAACATGAAGAGAGAACCCTTGAAATGTTGGGGTTGTGGAGAGGAAAATTTGTTGAGGGAGTATCTGCATAGGAAACAATGCAATAAGAGGGTCTACAACGTCCAAGAGGCTACCACGGTCATTGATGTGGCTAGGAGCATGCCACAAATTTATGCAGCCTTGGATAATAGACAAGTTGACCACCAAGATTCTGTGGTGGAGATGGAGGGTACGATTTCCAACCATCATGTTTCCATTTTAATTGACCCTGGTTCTAATTTGAGTTATGTTTCCCCTCAAACTGTTGAGAAATGTAAATTGCAACAAGTTAAAAACATTAAATCACGGTTGGTACAACTAGCCACTCGAACCAAAAGAAAAGTAGTAGAGTTCATACCAGCATGCCAATTTGTTATAAGTGGGCTCCCACCCAAGAGAACCTAAACATACTTCATTTAGGATCCTATGACCTGTTGATTGTCATGGACTAGTTGGTTTCCCACAAAACCAAGTTGGATTGTTACAATAAAACTTTGGAGTGTGAAAATGAAGAAGGAAGAAGGGTAAACCTACAAGGGATTCAAAATCTTGTCTCGGTGAAACAAATATCATCCCTCCAAGTGAAGAAGTATTGCAAAAAGGGATGTCCCTTGTATGCAAGACAAGTACTGAACTCTGTTGAGAAAAACAAACTCATCCTAGAGGGCCATTCCATATTAAGAGAATATAAATATGTATTCCCATAAGAGGTATCGGGTCTACCTCCAAGACCGGATATTAACTTTTCAATAGAACTTGTACCAGGAGTGGTGTCAATGTCTAGAACAACCTATAGAATGAGTACACCAAAGCTAGTTGATATGAAATTATAGCTGAAGGAGATGTGGGACAAAGGCTACATTCGGCCTAGTGTGTCTCCATGGGGAGCACCAGCCTTGTTTGTCAAAAAGAAGGATGGCACACTCAGATTATGCATATATTATAGACAACTCAATAAGATGACCATCAAGAATAAGTATCCCTTGCCAAGGATCAATGAATTGTTTGACCAATTAAGGGGTGATACAATCTTCTCCAAGATTGACTTGAGGTCTGGTTACCATCAGGTTTGAATTAAAGATGAAGACATCCACAAGATAGCCTTTAGGTCAAGATATGGTTACTACGAATTTGTGGTGGTGCCATTTGGGCTTACCAATGCACCAACCACTTTTATGTGCTTAATGAATAATGTATTCAGAAAGTTCTCGGATAGGTTTGTGTTGGTTTTCATTGATGATATCCTAATCTATTCCAAGAATAGGGAAGAACATGAAGAACATCTCAAGCTAGTACTCCAAGTACTAAGATAACATCATCTTTATGCTAAGCTTAATAAGTTTGACTTTTTCCAGAAACAAGTCCATTACTTAGGCCATGTTATTTTTTAGGAAGGAGTGGCAGTTGATCCTGAAAATATTAAATCCATCATGGATTGGCCTACCCCAAAGGATGTATCTGATATCAAAACCTTTATGGGCCTAGAAGGATTCTATAGGAGATTCATAAGGGGATTCTCCAAGGGTTGCCCAATCACCTACCTTCAGAAAAGGGGGTTAAATTCATTTGGACATCAGAATGTGAAGAAATATTTCAAGAGATGAAATACCTTCTAACCAATGTGCATGTACTGAAGATTGTAGACCCAAACAAGGACTTCTTTGTGTACAAATGCCTACAAGGATGGGATCGAAGGAGTCCTTATGCAAGAAGGACATGTGATTTTCTATGAATCTAGAAAATTGAATGAGCATTCAGTCAATTATGTGACCCATGATATGGAATTGATTGCCATAGTGCATGCTTTAAAAATGTGGAGGCATTACCTCTTAGGTAGAAAATTTGTACTTATGACAGACCATAGTGGGTTGAGGTATTTTTTTGACCAACCAAAACTCAATGTGAGACAAACTAGGTGGATGGCTCTCCTTAGTGAGTTTAATTTTGAAATAAAACATGTCAAAGGAAAGGAGAATAGGGTGGCTTATGCCCTTAGTAGAAGTATGAAAGTGGTTCACTTGGTAGTCGTAAGCGCTAGTGAATCATACATCAAAGAGAGAGTCAAAAGTGCACAAGAAACATATGCATTTTTCAATACCGTGACATCATACCTAAAGCATGAGCCCACATGGATGAAGTGCGAAATCTATCAGATGCGTAGTGATGGCCTACTTACTTACACGGGAATATTGTATATTCCAAATTATGACAACTTGAAAAGTTTCATAATGGATGAAATACACAAAATACAATATACTGGTCATCCTGGTTATCGGAAAATGATCACGACCACTAAGAAACTATTTTATTGGCCCAAATTGAAAAAGGACATAGTCGATTACTTATCTAAGTGTCTATAATTTCAGCAATTCAAAGCAGAGCACCAACACCCAGCAGGGTTGTTGCAGCCCCTACCAATTCCAGAATGGAAATCAGAAACCATTTCCATGGATTTCATCACAAGATTACCAAGATCAACCCAACATAATGACGCCATCATGGTAGTTGTGGACAAACTAAGCAAGGAAACTCACTTCATAATTGTCAAGTCAACTTGCAAGGCAATAGATATTGCCATCATTTTCATGAAAGAAATATTTAGACTGCATGGCATGCCTAAGGAAATTATATCTGACAAAGATACAAAATTTACTTCAAACTTTTGGAAATATTTGTTTGTTGGTTTTGAAAAAAAATTTCTCTTTAGTACAACCTATCACCCTCAAACTGACGGGTAAACGGAGAGGGTAAACAAAGTTTTAGAAGACATGTTGAGGATGCATGTAATGCATCAACCCAAGAAGTGGGAGGACTACCTACCACTGGTATAATTTACCTACAACAATGGCTATCAAGAGTCATTAAAAATGATCCCTTTCAAATCCCTCTATGGAAGACAATGCAACATTCAAATCATTTGGAAAAACCCAGTAGACAAAGTTACAATCGGGCCATATATGCTAAAGGAAATGTAACAACAAGTAATTCAGATCAGACCAAGAATGAAGATAGCCCAGGTATATGAATATGTACTTGGTTTAGAAAAGAATCTTGTATCAATATCATGTTTAGAAGACAAAGGAAATAGAATAGCCTTCATGGATGGAAAGGTGTTATCATGGCATAAGAACTCCAACATAGAAGATGCTAGGGTTATTGGAAGTTGTGAAGGAAATATGTATAGATTACTAGAACAAAATTAAGAAGCTCTAATACATGACGAAGTCAACCCTAATGAAATTTGGCATAGAAGGTACGCTCATATCAATTATCAAGCATTACCTTTCCTCAGAAAAATGGTTGAAGGAATACCAGAATTGAAATCTACACATGAAGGTATCTGCAAGGGATGTGCCCTTGGGAAGAATATCAAGAGACCATTTCCAAGCAACAATAACAGATCCAAGGAAATCCTAGATCTAATACACTCAGATGTTTGTGGTCCAATGCTAGTCAGATCTCTAGGAGGATCTCTCTACTATGTAATATTCATAGATGACTATTCAAGAAAGACGTGGTTGTACCTACTGAAATCAAATGATGAAGTATTCAACAAGTTCCAAGAATTCAAGGTAGAAATAGAAAACCTTACGAACAAGAAGATCAAGACATTAAGATCAGATAATGGAGGAGAATACACCTCGAAGGAGTTTGTTGCATTCTCCAAGTTGGCAGGGATTAGGAGGGAGCTGACTATTCCTCATAACCCTCAAAAAAATGGTGTAGCAGAAAGAAAGAACAGATCTATCGAAGAAACAATAAAATCCCTATTGAACGATCAAGGTCTATCCATGTTTCTATGGGGAGAAGCAGCAATGACGGCAATCTATGTATAGAACAAAATCCCTCATCGCATATTGAAGGACATGACACCAGAAGAAGCATTCTCAGGTAAGAAACCTAACGTAGAAAATCTAAGAATATTTGGATGTCCAGTTTACTCTCATATTCCCAAAGATAAAAGGAATAAACTAGAACCCTCAAGAAAAAAAGGAATATTCGTGGGATATAGTGATTCATCCAAAGCCTATAGAATATATATTCCAGAACAACATAAGATCGAAGTTAGCAGAGATGTAACATTCAATGAAATAATAGCCTTCAGAAAATCCATCGAAGAAGTTATAGAAGAAGAAGACTTTGAAGAACCAAATGAAGAAAACACAGAAAACGAAAATGATGAAAAGGATCAACCTGATCATCCTATGGAGCCATGTGAAAACAATGATTCAGTTATCATACCCAAGAACAATAAATGACCAACTTGTCTTGAAGCCACATTACAAGACGCAGAAAGAATCAAGGTTCCAGAAGGAACATCCAGGAAGAGAAAAAGACCGAAAAGATTCTCAATTTATGCAGCATACATGACGGAGCTTCTAGAGGAAGAACCTACTACATTCGAAGAAGCAGTCCATAAGGGACAATGGAAAGAAGCTATGGTAGAATAACATCAGTCCATTATGAATAATGAAGTATGGGAAATTGTACCTAGACCTAAAGAAAAATCAATGGTAACCTCAAAATGGGTATACAAGATCAAACATGCAGCAGACGGAAGCATGGATAAATATAAGGCAAGATTCGTGGCCAGAGGATTCTCCCAGAAGGAGGGAGAATATTATGATGAAACCTTTGCTCCGGTGGCAAGGTATACCTCCATCAGAGCTATCATATCTCTTGTCACTTCCATGGGATGGAATCTACACCAGATGGATGTAAAGACAACCTTCCTCAATGGAGCTATTGAAGAAGAAGTATATATTGAACAACCTCAAGGATTCGAGGTACATTCCAGAGATACTCACGTTTACAGATTGAATAAATATCTATATGGAATCAAGCAAGCTCCAAGGGCTTGGTACACCATAATGGACAACTATTTAACTAGACTTGGTTTCTCCAAGAGTCATGCAGATCCAAACCTTTATTACAAAGTCGTGGATAACACACCTGTGATTCTACTATTATATGTTGATGACCTATTCATAACAGGTGAAGAATCTCTAATTACCCAGTGCAAGAAGGAACTAGCCTCTGAATTTGATGTGAAGGATCTAGGTCTCATGCATTATTACTCGGGACTAGAAGTATGGCAGAAGCGTGGTGAAGTATTCCTTGGACAAGGAAAGTACGCAATAAAGATCCTTCAGAAGTTTGGAATGATGGACTGTAAGTCCATGGACACTCCTATGAATGCGGATATAAGAAAGGTGAAAGTCCCAAACTCCGATCCAGTAGATCCATCTCTATATCGACAACTAATTGGATCATTGATGTATTTGGTAAATACTTGACTAGATATTTTCTTTGTTGTAAATACATTAAGTCAGTTCCAGGTGGAACCTAGACAAGAGCATTGGATAGCTGCAAAGCATGTCCTAATATATATTCGTGGGACAATAAACTATGGCCTGATATATACTGCATCCAGTGATATCCAACTTCATGGATTAACAGACTCTGATTGGGCAGGAAGTGCAAAAGATAGAAAGAGTACTTCAGGTATGTGTTTCAGCTTGGGCTCCGCTATGATATCTTGGGCAGCAAAAAACAGAAGTCCATCACAATCAATACAATAGAAGCATAGTATATGGTAGCTTGTGAAGCATGCACAGAAGCAGTATGGCTAAGGAAGTTAATCTCCGATTTATTTGATCAGACTCCAGAATCGACCATAATATATTGTGATAATAAGAGTTGCATAAGATTATCCGAACATCCAGTGTTCCATGAAAGGTCGAAGCACATCGATATCAAATACTACTTTATTCGAGATAAAGTCCAGGAAGGAGAGGTAAAGCTCGAGTACATCCCCATTGATGAGAAGACAACATATATCCTGACAAAACCTCTATCCAGAATAAAATTTGCATATTTCTGAGAGAAGATGGGGATCGTGGAAATAACTCCCTTAGCTGAAAGGGAAGATTCTCCAAGCTAGGAGAAGGTAAGTAAAAAGGATTTTGAAAAACATTTTTTTTGTGATTTAAATAACTCTCCAGTTAGGAGGGAGCACTAAAAATATTATTTATCTTTGTAATTGAAAAATAGTCCAGATTGGACAGATTCTTTCTTGTTTGGAAAGTGGATTGAGATTTCTGACGGATAGTGACTGATTGTTGATGTATCATAGACAACGACTTCCCATTGTAGTTAACATGGGGAGTGGTCTAGGGATGTCTCTCTTCTTGAGGGTTACTCAAGAAGACTGGCCCGCCTCTTTGGACAATGATTTCTCATTATATTGAGGAATGATCCGTTTTGGAGGTTGATGCAGGACTGACATTCCCTAGGGTTGCACATTCTCTCCAGGGCGCAACTTGATTGGTGTAGGAAGAATGGCCCAGGGTGGGGAATGGTCCAGACAATCATTCCTTAGGGTCACACATTCTCTCTAGGGTGCACCTTGATTGGTGTAGGAAGAATGGTCTAGGGTGGGGAATGGTCCAGATGCAACAATCAGGGATAGACATCCCTTAGGGTTATACATTCTCTCCAAGGCGCACTTTGATTAGTCTAGGAGGAATGGCCTAGGGTGGGGGATGGTCCAGGACAGACACTCCTTAGGGTTATGCATTCTCTCCAGGGTGCACTTTGATTAGTGTAGGAGGAATGACCCAGGGTGAGGAGTGGTCCAGATACAGACATTCCTTAGGGTTTATACATTATGTCCAGGGTGCACTTTGATAAGTGTAGGAAGAATGGCCCAGGGTGAGGAATGGTCCATGCTCAGAAATCAGAAACAATCCTTCTTCCTTGTTTGCGAAGAATGGGGCAGATAGCCCATTGTTGATATTATATATTGAGGGCAGATATTCTTTCATAACTCACAGACGTGAGTGAAAGATTGGCCCAGATGATTCAGTTTTATCATAACATTGTTTCTATGCAGGTTGCTAACAGATGTTTGTTATAAAGAATATATGACAGTAGATGTAAACTACTGTGGTGGATATGTTTCAATATTTATCAGGAAGATATTATTTCAGAACTCACAGATGTGAGTGAAAGATTGGCCAAGAGACTGCTTGTCTCTAGACAGTAGAGATATACTACTGTGGTGGATTTTTTCCACTATTTGTGACTGTGTGTCACGATTTGAGTAGTTGTGTACTACCTGAATAGACACAGGCGTGTTCTATCAATTGATATTGTACCAGTTGTCATCGGAGATTATCCAGTTGGATAATAATGACGGTGCTCGTGTTGCTACCAGTTGAATGGTCTACTGTGCTCAAGACCATACCTCCCTAGCTAGGAGGGAGTGTTAATATTATGGTATCTTTGGGAGGTATGAACCTCTATTATGACCTATGACAAGATTAGAATCCTCCATAAGGAAGCAAAGAAATGAAAGAAACCCTAGACAGGTTGTCGGCTGCAGAAATATATTTATTATGAATTTATTAATATCCAGAAGGAGAAGTCGGCCCCAGTTAAACTGCCTAGACTAATATAAATACAGGGCAACAATTTTCATTATTCATCATCTCAGAATTGCAGAGAGCAGTTTCTGCACACTGCAGTTGGCAGTTTTGTGCGCAGGTTTCTGGGGAAGGTGGTGCGCCAGTTTCTGGGTGGGAATATCTGATCAGCTTGGTTTCTATTCTTGCTTGGTGCGTTAGCCTCTCTTGGCTATTGGATTGCTACCAGGATTCTCTTCTCGGTCAAGGTCAAGGTGATCGTAGGGTGGCTTCAACCTATGGTTGGGTGACGAGGGTATCGTCAATGGTTAAACGAGCACAATCTTCTATATTCTAACAGATCTTCCCATAAACTTCTTAAGAAAAGAAAGGGTCTCACCTTAATTTTAGAAACTCATAATCTAACCTTCAAAATGAGAATAGGTAAAAGTTGATAGTTCCTCTAACTTTAGCTGAACCATAAGTATGTCTAGGTTAATCCTAACTTCCTTAGTCATTCTAACAAGAATAAACTGATTGGTTTCACTCAAGGAAAATCTCTGAAAAATATCAATAAGAATTCCCTTAAGAATTTCCATGAAGCCAAAGATGTTTGAAGGCTAGAAGAGGATTAGTCCAAAGCAATTAAAGTGAGTTGATATGCCTCTGTTGTTAAATTTTAAGAAGATATTTTCCTGAGTATATTACATATTGATTGATTTCCCCCACTTCATATATATATATATATATACAGACAAATGGTGAAAGGAAATTCATTATTGATTTCCCCCATCTAGTCCAAAAGAGATGAAGAAAGGAAATTCATTATATGATTGGCCTCATCTCAGCATTTAAATGCTAGAAAAAAATGGAAGTGGTGAAAGGAAATTCAATGTGGGAAATCCGATAACTTCACCGGGGTACTGAACAGGCTCGCTGGCAGTGAAGCAACGTCTACATATCTGATAGGTTGTTATACATGAATTACAAGATGCTCTAGTAAATATTCCTCTTTCGAATGGATCTACATTATAATCTTATGGGATCCCCTAATTTGAAACATTGGAATTACTTTACCTTGATGCGAACAGAATCAGATAAAACCTGCTCGAATGGTTAATTTTGTTTCGATCAAATTTGAGGCCAATTTTAGAGAAGGAAACCTATTGTGAGCCTAACTCAAGATCACCGGATGTTTTACTTTTGAAGAGTTTTCAAAGTTAATGTTGAAGTCTTAAAGTCTCGTTTTGAGTTTTCTCCAAAATATGTTTCTTTGAGCTGCATTAATGACTCCATTTACCCAACAAAGGCACTTGGTCTACATGTTCTTCTCGTCCCACAAGGAGACGAGATCCCTAGATGGAGCCTATCTTGAAACAAAGTTTATTTGTTTTTCTTCTTTTCACCTTAAACTCATTTTTTCTTTGGTTATGGAGCTGCCCTTAGTTCTAAAAAGTCTTTCAAGAGTTTCGGGTTTTCGGGGTTCGACTATTCAGGAAGTATGATTTTTAAATAACAACTCCAAAGTCTCGATACCGAAGTCTCGAAAAGTGATTGTTTAAAAGAAATTAAACCGAATTAAAAGGAATAATTAAAAAAATGTTTAATGGCTTTTTAAGCCTTTCGCATTTTCTTTTTCGGCCATCTCAACTTAAACAACAGATTAAAGTCTCAATGCACTTTTTTTACAAAATCCCTTTTTAATCGTGATTAATTAAATTTAAACATACTTAACAAATCGTTAATCAGTCGCATTTCAAAAATCAAAGAGTTATCACTCTTTCACACTCAAAAAACCCTGAAGCCCAAAATCCCGAAAGTATTAAGCGCTTAAGCATAATTAACTTAACATTAAAATAGGTTTAATGATATTAAATGACTTTTCACGTTTCGCTATTTGGGAGTTTTCGAAGACATTCCTTTCGAAATATCAGTTTTGAATCGTCGATATTTGGCATCACTTATTATAAATTAATGAAATATCTTATAGTGTAAGACGTGTATCTCTAGACGTACTCTCCTCATTAAGGCAAATGAATTTATTGGTCGTAGAAAGAACAGTCTAATTAAGGCATGCTAAAGGCGAATAAAGGTTTCTAATTCGAATTTCTTTCTCACTTTCAGTAAATTAGCAATTGGTATCTAAGAAAACTTACACCTTCTTCTCTATAACAACTACTCGCTTCTTGTCACGGGTATCATGGCACCCAAGAAAAAACAAAAAAAGGAATGATGAAGTCGGTGAAATCTCAGGTCCGAATTCAGATGTTATATCTGATACTACACTACATGTTGTAGATTCGGTCTGGTCCTGGATGCAATTTTTTGAAATCTTGGAGCATGAGGTTAGGAATTTCCCCGACGATTTCAGAAACCAAAAGACTGAAAATAAACTCAGAGACATAGCAGAGGCCGAGCTCCATAAAATAACTACATGGTCGAAACTCACACCATACAATAACATGATAAACTAGGCTCTGATGAACACCAATGTGCAGACCAAGAGTATCATGAACCATCAAAAGGTCGTCATCGGCTCATTCAGACCAGAACATATTCAAGTAATGTACAAGCTATCCCATGTTTATAAATACATTTATAATGTCGAATTCGTAGAAGAATTTCAAAGAAAGGAGTGTATACAGAATTTGACCAAACATATCCAAATATAATCAAAGAATGGTGGGGAATCCCAACAAAATTTAGAGCTGATACCCATGGAATTTATTCCACAACATCGTTAAATGAATACATAGTTTATATAGAAATGATGTTATGTAGACTATTTGGGAGGAAAATCCATACCCATTTGCCCGTGGAATGAGTGCCAATCATACACGAGGTAACAAAAGATTACACTTTCAACTGGGATAAGATTTTATCAAATAACATAACCAAGGAGATTGCAGAGCACCAAACGGAAAAGTCAAAGGGATAGCCTACATCTTTTTATATGTCTACATATATTATGGACGTTATCTGTTATATGACCCCTTTCCCTTTGATGAATTGGAACTGGAATTCAACCTGTGCAAAACCCATCCATATCCATCACTCTCAATTATGGGAAGAGAAAGCAAAATATTTATTTTACGAGACCTGTCACTATGTAGTGATACCTGTGCATCAAATATTGTATGGATACCCACCCTCTTGGATTTCAGACCAAATCATGGGAAACCTCAAAACAATTGTTGATTGGTTTATCGAAGAAAATTTATCTTATGTCAGAGTCTTCGGTTGTTCAATTCCCCCCCATGCTCTCCCTAAATTTATCCCTGACAGACTGGTGTGCAGAGAAGTGGCATACCAGATAATAACAGGAGCATTGGTATAGAGTTAAAAGCAACTCATAAGAAATTCTAGCCAGTTTTTCCTGTACAAATTGGGAAGTTTTCATTGCTTAATCTTGGCCATTTTAAAGTGGAATCCGCAACATTAGAATACATTAAGTTGATAGATCTTGAACTCAGAAAGCACAACCCATACCAAATTGTGGGAAATCATCTAGCTCATTGCAACATGAGAACGTTCAAGCATGAAGCCTCCCCTTGTGACGACATATTCAAAGGATCCGGAGCATATGAGGAGATATTAGAGAGAGTCCAGGCGTTACCCCCGGACCTCCAGACCAACTTTCTTTCTTTCCAGAAGCATAGACGAAGTGGGTTGCCAAAAATACTATAGGGGGAATCAATAGCCTCTCCTTCCGAACAAGAAGAGATACCTCCAGGTTTTGAATCAAAATCTCAAGATAAAGGGACTACAGAGAAGCACCCAAAGAATTCTGAAAAGTCTCCACAAATATCAGAAACTTTGTAGGCTAAACATTCGGGGTTTGAAACAAATTCCAAATCCGAGACTCCTTTAAAATCAGATCAAATGATTCCTCCTTAATCGTCAACTATTCATGTCGATAGTCCCAAAACAACAGAATGAACACAACTCATCGAGTTGGGCAGCCCTATTGCATCATTGACTCCTCTACAGTCAACTTTTGGGACCCCCCATCTAGAAATTATATATGTAAGTGACCTTGCTCGAATATATATAGAAGATATACCTTTCTCTAACTACTTTTTCAGTAAGAAGAGGAAAGATGTAGTGAAAAAGGAAATGCATTTGAAAGAAGGCACAATGGTAAAGAAACACATAGTGCTCATAGATGGACAGAACCTAGAAGAGGAAGATTTCGCCACAGAGGTAGCAGGCTCTATGGGAGCTTTGGAAATGGCTAACGTATTTTCAGTTGACAATCTAAAAACAAGGCTGAAGCAGAAGAATCAGATGATAGCCCAGTTGCAGAGTCAAATAAGGAACTCAGAGAGTAGTATTAGAGAGGAGATAAACAAATGACTGGAACAAGCCAGAGCTGCTGACAAACAAGAGATTCAACTACTCAAGTCTAGTTTAGATGAGATGTATAAGAATGTGCAAGCCAGTCAAGGGCAGGTCATCCAACATGAAGAGTTAGCGAGGCAGTTGCAGGATAGGTTGAATTCAATTCAAAATCAGGTGATAGATTTAAAAGTTTTTCAAGCCTAGGCACTGGAGGTGCATATGAAGATAGAAGCAGGGCAACAAAGATTGATTTCTAAAGTATAGGTTATTCAAAACTATTTCCAAGAAGTAAGTCAATCTTTCAATAACATTTTTTTCAAAGAAAAGGAGTCTAAAGAAGCCCAGGGTAGTTTTCAAAAGGAAGTTGTACTTTCAACAAAGGGAGAGGTATCAAAAACTCCAAGGCTATCTGTCGTAGAGCAGATCAGGGGTGATATCATGCTTAAAGTATGGGAGGCCAACATAGCTTAAAGAAAGAAAATGGCCAAGGAAGTCAAGGATGATTGTGAAGAGACCTTCGATTCGCTAGACAAAGGATCATTAGGCATCGGAAAAGATAATTGTCCTGGGATACTAGGACAGATCAATATTGTAAGACATCAACTGAAACTCAAAAAGAACTTGAATGAAATTCAAATTGAAATTTCGCAATTAAAAGAGATTGATATTACCCAAATAGACAGGTGGTTAGTGAAGCCAAATTTAAATTTGCAATCAGTTAAGTTTGATGACGAAGTTTTTGAAGAATGGGTTCCGAAAATTCAGAGGAAAATTTATCTGTTTGAGGCAAAATATATACCAAAGCCTCCTAGATTTTTAGTGCATTTTCTAGAAAAATGTATTTAATGTCTCATACCAAAGAAGGAGATATTTCAAAGAAGCAATGAAGTATCATATTGTAGGCTCATATTATCAAGATGATAGAGAAATATAAGATAATCATGCAAATGGTTCAAGTCTACATTTTTGTAACCTTTAGCCCCTAGAAGTTAGGAAATCACCAACCATCAAGAATTGGTGACTTTGTATAAACATAATTTCATAAGACTGAGAAAAGGATTTTTTGCGATCGATTGTACTAGAGAAGTTTTCTTCATTTACAGTGATTAATAAGAATACAAAACAGAGATGCCAGCATCTGTCAACCCTGAGTTATGTGTTCCTCTTTACTTTCATTTCAACATCTTTCCCTTATATATCTTTGATGAATGTTTAACTGCAATTTAGTACAACATCTATTGTGGTTAAGATTTATTTGGTTGTCTAATTGTTTACAGTTTTTCCTCTGTGCTTGCTATTAGCAAGCTTAGGACCTATAGATTATTTAGATTACTATATTTTTATGCTTCACCAGATATCTCGTCTTTCTTCTTCTCCTGTTGCAAAGTGAGATTCCTCCATGATTGATGCCTCACATTGTTTAAACAGCTTTATGTTTTTCTTCCATCACTTTCATGATTTTCAAATTTGACTCAGGAATGGGAAATGACCTCTAAAATTGTTATATTATTAATTTAAGTTTGGGAACTTTTCTCTTATAATCCGAAACAGAAATAGCAAACCTTGAAAACAAAGTAATAGATTTTTTAACCTTTATCCCTCATGATTGTACCTATTACAAGGCAACCCAATATAGAACCCGACCTTTCAGATCAGACTAGCATTGCTTTAAACTTATTTAACACTATTTTACAGACAACAAACACCCGAGTTGAATTAGAATGTTCATGGGATGCAATTGAATGGGATATAAGCATCCAGGAACACTGGGAAGCTAGAGAGAGACAGTTAAGAAACTAGCCATAGCTTCTCTCTTTAGTAACTAACACATTTTATACCTTAACTCTCTCTGCCTTTTTTCAGATGCCTAGACTTTATATTTTAAAGACTTAAGTATAAACTATGGAACAACAACAACGTTAAGTGCTTCGACGAAGTTCCATTTCGGGAGAATAGGAGTGGTCTAGCGCAGAAACTCCCGAATGTCGGAGTCACGAAGTAATATGGACCATTGATAATAGAGGGACATGTGTCCACAGATAAATGACTATCTAGAAGTTTAGGTATTCAGTGGTATAGGGGTGTGCAAGTTTTCTCGGAGCTCTGCAAGCTGGAATAAATCTTGGTCGTGAATGTTAGGTACACGTGGAAATATATCAGGCATCATCCAGAGAGGAGTCTAGAAGATACATGTCAAACTCTTGGATGTCAAACTTCTGAAGTAATGTGGACCGTCGATCCTCGGATCCTTCGGGATCCCTCTCAATCGTCGATCTAATAAATTCATTGAGAACCCCTCCTAACTTCCCACCCAATCGGGAATGTGTCGTGGAGTGACACATGGCCCCCTCTTTTCCCATGTCAAATGTTGTTCATTCAACCAGAGTCGTTGGATGAGAGGCTATGTGGAAATAGATTTTATAGTCGAGAGACTGGGTACTCCAGAGAAAAATGGCCAAGAGTTTTCAACTTGTGAAAATTTTCGAAGTCGCGAATGACGAAGCGAATCTCAACCGTTGATAGGTATAGGACATGTGGCACTAGATCTAAGAGTCTGAAGACTTGGCTCATCTGGGGTTTTGTAATGTGAGTAGTTGGTAAGCTCTGAAGCCCGTAGCCGCAAAGTAACGGGAGCCGTAGATCTATGGATCTACGTGAAGATATCTTGACCAAGAGATTTGAAAGAAGTGAGAAGATTGTATGTCGAGGGCTCGTGTGGCTCACTAACGTCATCTAGGGTGAAGTGGACCCAAAACTAAGGTGCCACGTGTCACCCAGATATGTCTGATTCACATACCCCTTATTCCTATTAGATCATGACAAGTTTCACCCCCTAATGAGGATATGTGTCACCCTTGGCCCTCGTTGTGTGTCAACTTCTGGTTGGTGACGTGTTCGGAAGATTTGGGCATAGTATAAAAAATGGATGTTCAATGTTGATCGTTGATCGCTGAATGTTTAACGTTCAACGACGATCGTTGATTGCTGAAATACCGAAAATGTAGGACTTTGATCGTTGATTGTCGAACGTCAAATGCCGAAAAAGGGACGTTCAACGCAATACGTTGAACGTCGATCATCGAATGTCCAAGTCCACATGGCGAGATTTCGAGACTTCAGGGAGTAAGAAAAGGGGCATTCAAAGTTGAACGCCAAAGACCCCAACTAATAATGCCTAGATAACTTCAAGGGGTCGTATCTTGCAAACCAAAGATCAGATTTTAGTGTAGTGGCGAATGTTAGAAAGCTCGTGGCGAGTAGTAGCCAATGGAGAGCCCGAATTTTGGATTTGAGATAGTTAGGAAAATCAAAAATTTGATGCCCCATACCTAGAAAAAGTATTTAGGGGTCGGGTGTGTTACAATATACATATAATGAATTTGAAATCTACCTTCACCAACATGGGATCAAACATCAAACCACAGTTCCATACAATCCCCAATAGAACAGTGTGGTTGAACAAATGAACATGACACTCCTAAATATGGTTAGATCCATGATGTTTATCAAGAATGTTAAATTGATTTTTTGGGATGATGCAGTTCTATGTGTATTTTATGTCAAAAAAAGTGTCCATCTCATGCTCTTAAAAATAAGACTCCATATGAAATGTGGTATCACCACATTCGTTTGGTGAGGCATATCAGGGTATTTGGTTCCACCTGTTATCCCTTGATTCCTAAGGAGAAAAGAAGCTAGCTCGATGCAAGGATTCAGAAGTGCATCTTCTTGGGGTACTAAAGTAGCACCAAGGGATATCATCTTTACAATGAGACAAATAAGAAATTCATCATTTCCAGAGTTGTGATCTTTCTCGAATCCTCCAAGAAAGATGAAACTATTGAGAGGTAGCTTGATCATTCTGACAGATTCACTCGTGTAAATACATATCATAAATTTGATGATGATATTCCACATCTTGAAGGGGGGATCCCTATCTTGGGTCAATCTCTAGAATCTCCTTATGAAGCACTATCTTCCCCTCATGAAGAAGTTTATGTCACTTCATTAGAACCCGAGGTTCAGTTTTATGATGTGATTGAGAGGATTGAAAAGTTGAAACTTGATAAGAACTTGACACCATTTCAATCTACTGAGAAACCTGGACAATTTCATAAATTTCCACTAAAATGGCTCACAAAAACACTTGAAAGTGTTCATCCTAATGAGATTGGAAAGACATGAACTAGATTGTCCTCAAAACAAGATGGAGGTAATGTAGATAATTCAAAATCATGTGATGTAGATGACATGGATGTTACATTTGATTGTGAGTTGAATTTATCTACTAACCATGAACCAACTTCCTTTAAAGAAGCCACTTCTCATGATGAATGGAAAGAATCCATGCAGAAGGAATATGATGCTCTTATCAAGAATGGCACATGGAAGTTGGTGGATCATCCATTTGGAACCAAACCAATTGGCTCCAAGTGGGTATTCAAGAACAAGTATAGATGAGATGGCTCACTTGATATGCACAAAACAAGGCTCATGGAAAAAATATTTTTACAGAAAGAAGGTGTTGATTATGAGGAAACTTCCCCCCCCCACAACGAAATGGGCTACCATCTCTAGTATATTTTCCATGGCAGCACAAAATGGATGGAAAATTCATCAAATGGGTGTGAAGATTGTTTTCTTGAATGGATACTTGAAAGAGAATGTCTTCATGTCTCAACCAGAAGGATTTGTTTTGAAGGGACAAGAACATAAGGTATGCAAGCTTATCAAATCCTTGTATGGATAGAAACAAGCACCACAAGCATGGTATGAAAATTTAATTGAGCATATTTTGAAACTGAATTTCAAGCATTTCAATCTTGACGATGCAACTTTATTTGTAAATAAAGTTGGAATCATTGTTGTATATCTTGTAGTATATGTAGATGATTTGTTTATAACAGGGAACAATGAGAACTACATCGCATCCATAAAGAAAGAGTTGAAGAAATGCTTCAAGATGAAAAATTTGGGACATCTTCACTACTTTTTGGGCATCAAAGTGATTCAAAATCCAAAGTACATATTCATGTCCCAAAATAAGTACATTGGAGAACTGTTGAACAAGTTTGCCATGGATGAGTGCAATCATGGTTCTACTCCAATGGAATAGAATTTGAAACTCACATCAAAAGAAAGGAAGGGATTTGAGGATGCAACCAAGTATAGACAACTTGTGGGAAGTCTTATCTATCTTACTACAACCAGACTAAACATTTCATTTGTTGTTGGAATTATTTCTAGGATCATGCAAAAGCCTTGTGAAGGACATTAGTTTGCTACAAAAAGAGTTCTAAAATACTTGAAAGGAACTCAAGATTTTGGACTCAAGTACTCTAAGGTGGATGACTTCAACCTAATCAAATATTCTAATTCACACTTTGACGGAGATAAGTGAAATGGAGTATCAACTTCAGGCTATCTCATGAGTCTTGGATCAACAATTGTCTTCTAGAGATCATATAAACAATCAGTCCCAACAGATTCCACAAAAGAGGAAGAATACATGGTAGTTGCAGAAGCGACACAGGAGATTATTTGGCTCAGGAAAATGCTTGAATATTTGCAGGAGAAACAAGTGAACTCTATTCCTCTTCTAGTAGACAATACTTTTGCAATCCAGTTGGCCAACAATCCTATATTCCATGATCAAACAAATAACATCAACACAAAGTATCACCTTATTTGATATCATGTAGAGGCCAAGACTATTCATTTGAGACATTGTTCCACAAATGATGAAATTGTGGACATCTTCACCAAAGTGCTTGGAAGAGAAAATTTTGAGAAGTTTAGAATGATGCTTGAACTCACACACACCCCTTTGGATTAAGGGGGGGGATGTTGGAAATGTAATCCTTGGGATTGTGTTTTGTAGCAATAGTGTAAATATGAAGAGTTGAAGGTGATAGGAAGAGTCATCCATTAAGGAATACCAAAATTCATTTAATGTTGTATTTATTAACCTATCATGCTAATGAAAAACACATCAAAGTGTGGAGTTACCTTTTTGCCCACTCCTAGCCTGACAAGCATGAAATAAGGACAGGGAACATTCCCAACATTCGAATTGCCAAAGGGGAAAAGAAAAACAATCACTCACAATTTCCAGATGATACATTATTGATATGAGGAACTTCCACCATCACATCCTCCGGGTTTAAGGAAATAATGGATCTCTTCACCAAAGTCTTGGAGGGATTAATCAATTTCACCAAAATCCATTTGTATACCTGGAACACTAGCATCATATCACTCTTAGGCATCGCTATAATTCTCATCTTCCCCTTTCAATAAAATTGGTGCTCCTTTAAGTACCTTGATATCCCCCTTTTCTTACACTCCCCCTCCTCTGACCCCTGGAAGCACATCCTCTCTAAAATTAAATCCAAAATCCTTCAATGGGGTGCACAATGTCTTAAATCGGTTGATTGTCTTGTCCAAATTAAATTTGTAGTATCTAACCTTCCCATATTTCAATTCTCCTCTTTTTTATCTCCTCTTAATGTTAATATTTATATCACCCAGGAAATTAAAATCTTCTTATGAGAGGGAGAAAAGACCAACCATAAGAGGTTCCATTTAGTAAACTAGAATATTGGCCATGTCCCCAAGTCTCATGGTGGATTGGGAGTTAAGGACCCCACTTTTATGAATGTTTCTCTTGGGGACAAACTGTTGTGGAGTATCATTATCGAGGGATATGACTAGTGGAAAAGGGTGCTCCATAAAAAATATTTAGCAAGAGATCTGTCTCGTAGCCTAGGTCAAACTCCTCTTGTCTGAAGAACATCCCAAATTTTAAAACTCCTCAATGCACTCTTTCCTCTCCTTCAAATTTATTTGACATGGATCACGGGAAATTGTACGAAAGTAAAAATTTGGAGCGACAATATCATGGGGAAATTTCCAATTCAACTCAAGAAAACCCTCCTTTCACTCAAGCACTGGTTGGAATGACAGGGAAAATCCTTTATCTTTGAAATCTACTAATAGTCAAGGTCTTCTAGCAGTTGGAAAGGATGTGACTTTGGGGTAGCTCCTAAGCATATGCAGGGTCTCATTCACTCCCTAACTCTTCGCCTTCATAGATGTGCACCTAGAAACTTACAAGATTTTGATTCCTTAGCCTGGGGAACACATGACTATTCAATTAAAAAATGATGAAAACACTATATCTTTCAATCAATGATCCCCCCAAATCCGATTTTTGGAATAATATTTGGCACCTAGAAGGTCTTCCTAAAGTAAATACATTTTGTTGGACTTTAGCCCATGGAAATATTCTTACAACAAAAAACTTGTGCAAAAGAGGCATTCAATGTCCCTCCAGTTCTGTTTTATGTTTTTCTTCTGACGAATCTTCTACTCAGTGTGCTTTTTCTAGGTCTGTTTGACTGCAAGGAATTAGTCATAGAGTTAGATGGCCATCCTCCCAGTAGCACCTCTTTGGAAGTTATCACAAGAATTACTTAGGATCCCTACTTCATAAGCTTATCTTCAAAAGGGTCTATATCATGCTCCCTAAGTTTGTTTGTAGGAAGATTTAGTTGGCCTGCAACTAAGCTATTTCCATGATGAGAAGCCACCCCCCAGGACTGTCACAACTTCAATTCTTTCCAAATAAAATTTTCATCCCTTCAATATATTGACGGGTGGGGGGGATCCTAGCTTCATTAATTTTCACTACAACATTCCCCAGCAACCCAGATTCATTCTAGATCGAATTGGAAACTTCAACTCATGTCATCTGAATTTTATCATTGGATGCAATCTCAATCTTCTCGTATTTTTTTTTTGATGGAGCATATAAATGAAACCCTATGGTGATAGGAGTGAGTGGGGTTATCCTCGACCCTAGATGAAACACATAGTTCACTTTTTCATGGAGTCTAGGCTTAGCATCCAACAACCAAGAAAAATCATATGATTTTTTGCAAGGGGTCACGTTAAATTGCTCTCAAAATGTCTAGAAACTTATCATCGTTGGGGATTCCAAAAATACAATCCACTATCTCCAACGTGGCTCGATCCCACAAGATATCGGTCTGAGTTATATATTTCATTGCATATGATTGGAAATTCATTCTATCCTGTAGGTGGGATCCTTCCACATCATAAGAATAAATAATGCACAAGTCGACCTTAGGCCAACAAAGAAATCCATGGGAAAAGATGTGATATTTTGATAAATGGTCACCATTCCTTCCAGCCAATTCCATAATGAAAACCTCATAAATTAAGTATCATTTATACCAAGCCTGGGTGGAATTCCTATGTCTTCATTGCATCATGCAGTTGTCTTTCTCCTTGTCACTTATTGTTAATTTGGCATGCCCATACCATCATCTTAATATGCTCTCATGCTTTTTTCTGGATCATGTTGGGATCAATTAGTTTGTGATGGATTTTTTTGTCCAATGGAATCATAATTGTGTTGAGTGGGCTCATATATGGATGATAAAGGTCGTTATGGAATAGAATTAGTGAAGGAATCCTTTAGATTGGTGGTGTTTGGTTTCTTGTGTGGTTGGTTTTTTGGTGTCCCTCATATACCCCTCGTGCTCTCATTGTCACTCCTTTATTTTTGATGGCCCTCCCATGTTGGCTCAAGCTTGTTTTGTTTGAATTGTTTCCTTAGCCCAACAAGAAATTGAATAACCCAGGGTGGCTCATTGTCAGAATGAGAGGGAAATTGAGGAGATTTAGACTTTTTTCAATCTCCTCCAAATCGGATTTGCAAGCTTGTCAACACATGTGGAAACCATAATGGATATTTTAATCAAGCATAGGAAGTTAATGCAATAGGTTCGGGATGAGTGTGGAGCGCTTCAGAGCCATATTGAGGATATTTAGGCTAGACACCCTTAGGAAATGCAAATTAGTTCTCCATTGGTCTACTCTAACATGGCATCTACACCTCATGTAGAATTCAACTTTCCAGACCTCAACATTCTAGTTATAGGGGCATCTTCGGAAGAAAAAATTGTGGGATCTCATCCAATAGGTTAACTTTGATGTAGTGTACCTTTCTATTAATCCTCAGAGTCTTTTACCGTGTCTATTATGTAAATCTCTTCTTTGTAAATCTCTTCTCTGAACATAGTAAGTTCTCTCTATTAGTATTGTTTAATTATTCAATTGAACCCTCTGTTTTTCCCAGGTCTCTATCAAAAGGTTCTCTTGCATCTTGTATTTTCATTGTGTGCTTTAGCCACAGATTTTTCTAATACAAAATCTCCCAGTTCTTGTTAAAAAAAACAAGTTCTTAGAAACCTATTTGAGATGCTTCACATCTGAAAAAACTACACCAATAGGCACAATGGATTCCCTTTGCATAATGGTGGTACAATACCACTTATCATGGAGCTACCAAAATGACACCACATGAAGTGATTTATGGACAAAAGCCATTTTTAGTGGCCTCCTATTCATATGCACCTCCAAAGTCCATGCAATGGATAACACACTTCACACCAAATAATTTATTCTCTACAGACTCAAGGATAATTAGTTATGGATCAAAATAGAATGAAACAAAAAGATGACCAACATCATTCATAATGCTCTTTTACACAATCGGGTCAGGTGTTTCTTCATCTTCGACCCTATAAACAAACATCACTCAAATCTAAAATCCACCAGAAACTAGAACCAAAGTTCTATGGAACATATATGATCACCTAATGCATTGGACAAGTGGATTACATGCTAGCTCTTCTATCTCACTCCAAGATTCATCCAGTATTTCATGTGTCTTATTTAAATAAGGTAGTAGGATCAAATTGTTGGTTGTGGAGCCTGATTATCTTCCTAATTCAGAGGTTTGTTTCAGTCGTGCTTGGACCCCATTCCCTAACAGGGGGTATGGGGGGGATTTCCCCTCCACAACTATCGTCAAGGGGATCCAGGGGGGGAGCCGACAATTTTTGTAGCACCCCCCCCCCCAAGAGGGGGATTCAGGGGTAGCGCCCACGAAGAGAAATTTTGGGGAAATTTTCCTTATAAAATATTGTAATTTCGTAGTCAATCTGGACCATTCATTATAAGGTCGCAGATCTGACGATAGAAGTTATTTTAGGGTTTTTTTCCCTAGAAAGAAACCCTCTCTTATGAGGTAATTGTATTGCGGTTGTGCCTTATCGCGAATATTGTATTCTAAGAGAGGATGTTGTGAGAGAAAGAAGAGGAAGTTATAGCGGGTGTGTTGTAGGTTGTATCCCTTCATTTTGTTGGATAATAATAAGGAAGGACCTGGAAATTTCTCTGGTGGACGTAGCCCACACTTGGTGAACAACGCATATCTATGTCTCTATTATATTTTGTATCTTATGTGTTTTATTTCCACATTTTTTTTTATTTATTTCTCCACGATCCTGTTTTTCTAAAAATTGGTATTAGAGTGAAACGTAACTCGCAGGAAAAAAGGGTTCCTGGTTCGAGTAGGAGCAATGGCAAAAGATGGAAAGTTTAGGGTCAAGAATTTTAATGGCCAAAACTACTAGTTACGGAAGAATCATATGGAAGATTATTTATATCAGAAGGTTCTATTCCTACCATTGGGTGGAATAGAAAAGAAGTTGACAGCCATGAAGGATGAAGAATGGGAGGTTCTTGATAGAAAGGCACTAGGAACGATACTCATGGGCCTGGCAACATCGACAACTTTCAATATTTAAAAAAAAATACAACGAAGGATCTTATGGATGAATTGGATAAATTGTATGAAAAACCCTCGACGTCCAATAAGGTATTTCTAATGAAGAGATTATTTAATATGAAGATGTCAGAAGGTGGGTCTGTTGTAGATCATTTAAATGAATTTAATATGGTTACTAATCAGCTAAGTTTTGTAAAAGTGGACTTTAATGATGAGGTCAGGGCTCTTCTAATCCTATGCTCATTGCCAGAAAGTTGGAATGGCTTTGTCATGGTTGTGAGTAACTATTTCTATGGTTCAAACACTCTAAATTTTTATGATGTTGTTGGTGTTATACTTAGGGAGGAAATGTAACGAAAAAACACAGGTGAAACATCAAGTAATACATTGACTCTGGAGAACAGAGGAAGACAAAAGGATAGAGGAAAGGAATCAGGGAACTGTGGGAATTGTAGGAAGGGCAGATCCAAATCCATATTGGGAAAGATAGAGTGCTGGAATTGTGGGAATAAAGGACATCTAAAGAAAGACTGTAGAGCTCCAAAGAAACAAAGAGATGGAAAACAAGAGAAAAATCAAGAAGCAAATGTAACAGGTGATGTGTTACAAGATGTTTTAATTATTTATGTAGATAATATTTTTGAGTCTTGGGTATCATATTCAAGGGCTTCATTTCATGCCACAACCCATAGGAAACATTTCCTAGATTATGTTCAAGGTGATTTTGGACAGGTTCATTTGGGTGATGATGCACCATGCAAAATTATTGGAAAGGGAAAGGTAGAAATAAAGCAAAATAATGGAAACCAATGGTTGTTGAAAGAGGTAAAACATGTTCCAGATCAAAGAAAAAATCTAATTTCAATAGGGCAGTTGGTAAGTGAAAGTTGTATATCCATATTTACAGATAAGGCGTGGAAGGTCACCAAAGGATCACTGGTGATAGAAAAATGAGAGAAGGTAGGTACATTGTATTTATGTACCGGTAATATTGATTCTTCTATTTCTTTATCTTCTATAGGAGTGGATACATCACTTTGGCATCATAGGCTTGGAAACATGAGTGATAAGGGGATGTAGATACTTCACAAAATAATTTTTTTCCAGATCTTAAACAAATTGATTTGGATTTCTGTGAACACTGTGTTTATGGAAAAAAAAAAGAGACAAATTTCTCAAAGTCGGAAAAGAAAATAAGAGTGAAAGGTTAGAGTCTGTGCATACATATGTATGGGGACCATATCAGGTATCATCTCTTTGTGGATCTTGCTATTATGTTAATTTTATTGATGATGCAACTAGAAAAACTTGGGTTTAGTGCATTCAAAAAAAATATGATGTTTTTTTATAATTTTAAGAAATGGAAAGCTTTGGTTGAGAATGAGATAGGAAAAAGGTTGAAGTGTCTCAAATCAGACAATGGAGGTGAATATTGTAGCAAGGAGTTTGATGATTATTGTTCATACCATGGGATTCATAGAGAGAAGATAGTTCTAGGAACACCACAAGAAAATGGTGTGTCATAAAGGATGAACAAAACAATCATGGAGTGTGCAAGGAGTATGAGATTGCATGTTGGATTTCCCTTACAATTCTGGGAAAATGTTGTAGAGACTATTGTTTACTTAATAAACATAGGACCTTCAAGATCTTTGCATGGTGGATTTCAAAAGGAGGCATGGACAGGTAAAAAGGTAAACTGTTATTTTTTGAAGACTTTCAGTTGTGAAGAATGTGCCCATATTGATAAAGAAAATAGAACAAATCTCGAGGAAAAATCCAAGAAGTGTACCTTTATTGGATATAGTGTTAATGATTTTGGTTATTGCTTATGGGATTATGAAAATCACAAAATCATTAGGAGTAGAGATTTCATATTCAATGAGAAGGTCATGTACAAATATTAGTTACAGAGAAAGAAACAAGAAAAAGAAAAACTAGAATACATAGTGCTTGATGAGATCACTGAAAAAGAATTTTCAAAGGTACGAGAAAATCAAAGTGTACAACAATAGCAGCAACATGTACCTCAAACTCCTGTGATTGTTGGACCAGATTAAGTAGACCCCCTGAATGATACTCTCATTCATTGTATTATTTATTGTTGATTGATTATGGTAAACCATAAAGTTATGAAGAGGAAATGCAGGTAAACACTAAAAAGAAGTGGTAACAAGGCATGAAAGAAGAAATGGATTCCTTGGTAAATAACCAGACTTGGGACTTGGTTCAATTGCCCGCATAAAAAATAGCATTGCAGAATAAATAGGTTTAAAAGTTGAAGGAAGAAGATGGAGGCAAAAATAGGTACAAGGCTAGACTTGTTGTAAAGGGGTTTGCACAAAAGAAAGGTATAGATTTTGATGAAATATTTTCTCGTGTTGTTAAAATGACTTCAATTAGGACTATTTTAAGTCTTGTGGCAGTATAATATTTTCATCCTGAACAATTAGAAGTAAAAACATCTTTTCTCCATGGGGATTTGGAGGAAGAGATTTATATGCAGCAACCACAGGGGTATGAGGTCAAAGGAAAGGAGAATTTGGTATGCAAGTTGATGAAGAGATTGTATGGCCTAAAGAAAGATCCAAGGCAGTGGTATTTGAAGTTTGACATGTTTATGATGGAACAAGGTTATAGTAGATGTCATTCTAATCAATGTGTTTATTTTAAAATGTTAGGATATTTAGACACTTAGGAGTTAGTTAAGATCTACTTGGTCTAATATGTCGTTAGGTAAAAGTGTGTTTCTTAGTGTGTTTCTTTAGTATGCATTTGTAGTTAGGAAATTCGACAGTCACAATATGTTCTCGACATAGAGTGATCCGACGGTTCATACTCTCCTCGATCTTAACGACCATTAATCTATGGCTTAACACCCGATTGGTCCATGATCTCTATTTAAAGAGCATGGAGGGTCATTTGTCGATGATCGATTGTGAGAATATCTCTTGTAAAATCTCTATGTAATCTTTTTCTTTGCATTAATAAACTTCTCCAAGTGGCCGCGTTGGCTGGGGCTGTGGATGTTTCCCCGTAGGGGTTTTACCACGTGAAAACATCAGTGTGTTGATCTTTGATCTAGTTATGTGAGTGGTTACTGAAGGTGTTCATCCTCTGTTGGAATACCTGTGTTGTCGAACATGGTATCAAAGCCTGTTTGAAGACCTGCTCCTGTTGTAGATTGAGATCGTGAAGCCGAGTTTTCTCATCTCCATTTTATGGAATTTTCATACAGTTCTGAGTTGCGAGGACTATTCCATTGTGTCCGGAGAACTCTTTTCATTTAGGAACACTTTTCGTTTCACTCGAAAAGGTTTCCGTTTTCCCAAGATACGACCATTACAGTCAGATCTGGAGGTATAAACCCTGAATATGCATTTTTTTAATTTCTGCAAAGTTTTATTTTGATTTTATTTCGGTTTGTATTTTTTATTTTCGGGTTGCTACTCTTTTAGATCTGCATATTCTCTTTGCCCCACACCCTGTGTGATCTCGGAAAATCAGAAACAAATAGGAAAAGGTGCATCTTCCAGGTAAGATAACCGAGATCTAACCCTTGTTGTCATCAAGAAGCGAAATTTTTTTCTTGTATGAAAAGAGTTTTTTTTTAGCATGCTCTCCAAAGTCGTCTTCAACAACAACAACAACAACAACAACAATGAAAACACCCCCAATCCTCCTTCTGAACATTACAATATGTTTTGCTAGATCATTTGGTTAAAACTTGCCTTATTAAGTAAGAGGTCTTGAGTTCAAGTCTCTTTTGTTACTTTTTTTGAAAAAGTTCATGCTAA
>ML781817.1:324966-351591 GCA_009831015.1 Picea engelmannii
GAGAAACTCTCTTGTAAAATCTCTCTGTAATCTTTTTCTTTGCATTAATAAACTGCTCCAAGTGGCCGCGTTGGCTGGGGCTGTGGATGTTTCCCCGTAGGGGTTTTACCATGTGAAAACATCGGTGTGTTGATCTTTGATCTAGTTATGTGAGTGGTTACTGAAGGTGTTCGTCCTCTGTTGGAATACCTATGTTGTAGAACATAAAAGGCTAGAAAATGGAAGCTATATTATCTTGCTATTGTATGTAGATGACATGCTTGTTGCAGGGTCTAATATGCATGATATAAATGTGCTCAAGAAGAAATTAGCTAATTCATTTGTGATGAAGGATTTGGGTGCTGCAAAGAAAATCCTTGGTATGAGAATAACAAGAGACATGAAAAATCACAAATTGACATTGTCACATGGTGAGTATATACAGAAGGTGTTGGAGAGGTTTAAAATGCAAAATGAAAAACCAGTTAGTACACCTTTGGATAGCCATTTCAAATTAACTAAGGAAATATGTCCCTAGATAGAGGAGGAGATAGAATACATGTCCATGGTCCCTTATTCATCAACAGTTGGCAACTTGATGTATATGATGGTTTGCACAAGACCATATATTTCACATGCAGTGGGAGTTGTGAACAGGTATATGAAAAATCCAGGTAAAGAACATTGGGAGGCAGTAAAGTGGATTCTTAGGTATTTCAGAGGTACTGCTACTCATGTATTATGTTTTGGAGGTCCATACATTTTTCTACAAGGATATGTTGATTAAAATATGGCAGGTGATAAAGATAGTAGGAGGAGCACCACAGGGTATGTTTTTACTGTAGGTGGAACAATAGTAAGTTGGATTTCGAAACTGCAAAAGTTTGTTTCAATTTCAACAATAGAAGCATAGTATGTTGTTTCTATAGGGGCTAGTAAAGCAATGATTTGGTTAGAGAGGTTTATGGAGGAATTGGGAAAGAAGCAGAAGAAGAGAAGGTTGTAATGTGACAGTGAGAGTGTCATTCATCTTGCAAAGAACGCATCCTTCCATTCAAAGACTAAGCATATACATCTCAGGTACCATTTCATACGATCCATCTTGGAAGATGGACATTGGAAGTTGGAAAAGATAAATACTAGTCAGAATCCTACAGACATGTTAACAAAGGGAGTAACCATGGAGAAACTGAGTTCCTACTCAGTTTCAGTTGGCCTTCAAGCATAAAGGTGAATATGAGAAATTTTCCAGGTCCAAGGTGGAGTATAGTCCAGCAGGTACAACAACAATGGAGTTGTTGTGATCAGTCTCCAAGTGGGACATTGTTGGTTGTGGAGATTGATTATATTCTTGATTCAGAGGTTTGTTTCATCCATTCTTGGTTTCCATTTCCTAACGGGGGGTGTGGGTGGTTTTCCCCCCCACAACTATCACTAGGGGGGTCTAGGGCAAGCGCCTCCGAAGAGAAATTTTGGGAAAATTTTCCTTGTAAAATATTGTAATTTCGTAGTCAATCTGGACCATTCATTATAAGGTCGCATATCAGATGGTAGAAGTTATTTTAGGGTTTTTTTCCATAGAAGGAAACCCTCTCTTATGAGGGAATTGTATTGTGGCTATGTATTATCGTGAATATTGTATTCTGAGAGAGAAGACTGTGAGAGAAAGAAGAGGAAGTTACAGTGGGTGTGTTGTAGGTTGTATCCCTTCATTTTACTGGATAATAATAAGGAAGGACTTGAAAATTTATCTTGTGGACGTAGCCCACATTGGGTGAACCATGTATATCTATGTATCTATTGTAATGTGTATCTTATGTTTTTTTATTTCCGCATTTTTATTTTATTTTATTGCTCTGCGATCCTGTTTTTCTAACACAAATTGCAAGGTACAAATGAACTTACCAAAACTTGATGAAGAAGGCTCCATTTGGCTCCAACTAGAAGCAATATTGGATACCCAAAAGCGTCAATTGCGTTGGCATACCGCCCAAGAAGTGTTGATCTAGTGGAAAGATATACAACCAAAAGATGCCACACGGGAACCAAGAGCAGTGTTGCAACAATTTCCTCACCTCCATCCTTGGGGACAATATTTGTTTTGAAGGGGGGAGGCATAATGGGGTCTACCCTACCCTCCCTACTTTATGCTACCTGGGAGTTAGTTAATTAATGTATGTGGCCATATTCTTTGAATAGGACCATTAGATAGTAGTGGATAGTGATTTAATGTAAATTGGTTGTCTCCATTAAATAAGGCCCACTAGGTAGTTGTTACTCATTAATGAAGGGACCATAAGTAGTCAGGGTTTTGGTATTGGAATCTCTATTTAAAGTGATAGGACACTATGTAAGGTTTTGTCAAGTATTGTTGTATTTGGAGCTTTTCTTAGTGAAAGGTCACCCCATGTTAAGGGGTAAGTGAATATTTCTTTATTTGTTCTGAATATCAATAATAGAAGGGTTTAATCTACATATTTTATCTTAGTCAGGGTTTTTCTATTGGAATATATATTTAAAGTGTTAGGAGGCTATGCATAGTTTTGTCAAGTATTGTTGTATTTGGAGATTTGCTCAGTCAAAGGTTACCCCATCTTAAGAGGCAAGTGAATATTGTTTTATTTATTATGAATATAATTAATAGAAGGGTTTAATCTAAATATTTTATCTCATTGTATCTTGTATCTAGTTTTATTCACTTATTATCTCAATATTGCTTTGTGTGTGTTCCATGTTTAAGGGTTTATGAAAACTACACTAATGTTGGGAATGTGTTATATTATTTGCATGGGTATATTTCATGTGTTATGTTATTTGCATATCTATCCCCATTTTCTATTCATATGTGTTAAGGGTGTCACAGGAGGGCTAGGGTTTGTGGGTAGGAGCCCCTTACCAAATTTTTTGGGTTTTTTTGGTCTATTTTCTGGCCTTTGGCCAATGGTTTTTATGGCCCATTGTAATCTAATTACGATTAAATAATTAGGGTTGTAATCTAATCCAGGTTTACATATTAGGTTTTGGATGCTGCAAAATACCTATATATTGTATTATGAACGATGAAGTTAATATAATGAATAATATAAAGGTGCAGCTCTTAGGTTTGTTAGTTTTCACAGTTAAGGGTTTCCAGCGTAAATCTTTGTGTATTGTGTGTTTCCATTGTTGTTATTTCTATTTTTCTTAAGAATATGTATGCATTGTTTCACTTCAAAAGTTTAAAACTTACAATTTGTATAAGAGCGAGATTATTGGCTTCAAGGGGACACCTTTGTTGCTAAGGGTTTAGCTCTTTTTTTATAGCATAATTTTATCTTAGGTTTATGATAAACACGGTTTCAATGGGAGCTATGTGGTTGTGATTCTTGTGTTGAAAGATAATGGCAAGCAATTCTAAAATCAATATTAATAAATTTAATGGGAAAATCTTTGAGATGTGGAAGCTCAAGATGGAGGACCTTCTTGTAGACAAAGAATAGTGGGTCATTATGGATCTTGGCACTGCACCTAAAGGTATGTCAATGAAAGACTGGATGAACTTGGAAAGAATGACAAAGAGTATAATCCAATTGTGTCTTTCAGATTCAATGTTATTCAATGTATTGGGAGAAGCTACAACCAAAACATTATGGAATAAGTTAGGAACTTTGTATCAATCTAAGTCCTTGGTAAACAAAGTTTTCCTTCGAAAGATGATGTCCCTCTTAAGGATGACTAATGGAGAATCTTTGAGAGAGCATCTAAATTCTTTTAACATTTAGCTAAGTCAGTTGTTGTCTATTGATATTAGAATTTTTGCAAAGATAACTGCATTAGTTTACCATATTATTTTCTAGATTCATGAGACAATCTAGATGTAGTTATTGGGAGTAATACAACTACATGAATGTTTGATGATGTGGTTGCACCCTTGCTATCAAAAGAAAGGAGGCATAAAATTATGGATAGTCAGAGCACAAATTCCTTATTTGTAAGAATTCATCCCCAAGATAGAAATAAAAATAATTCTTCAGGGGGGGGATATAAATCTCCAAGAAATTATTTAAGAAAATGCTAGAAATGTGGTAAAGTTGGGAATTATAGAAAGGATTGTAGATCTAAAAATGTTGATAAAGGGAAGGGATCTGATGATGTTCCTTCTACAGAAGGAAAGAACTCCTTGGAGGAAGGAGGGGATGTGTACTTGGGTTCTACAAGCACACATTTAGATCATGATGTATGGTTGATTTACTCGAATGCTTATTTTCATAGGACTCATCACACAGAGTGGTTTTGTGAATATGAAAAGTATAATGGAGGTGATGTTTTCTTGGGATATGACACAATAGCTAGAATCATAGGATGTGGAAGATTTAACTTCCTACTCAAGGATGGAAGGCTTAGAACACTCCTTGGGTTTTGCACATTCCAAAAATGGCTAGAAAATCGATATCCATAAGTAAGATGAGTGATACATGTGTAATGATTGTGTTTGAAAAGGAAATGTCCAAAATAGTTTGAGGAGCAATGGTGTTCATGAGGGGAGTTTGGAATGGATTATTACAATTTGTTGGGAAGCACTATCACTTATGAGTGCAACAATTGTGTTGTTCCTGAGGGTAGAAATGAAGAAGATAGAACCCCTATTGTCTATGGAGAAAAGATAATGCTATGGCATCAAAGACTGGGACTTATTAGAGATAAGGGCCTTCAATCATTGCATGGTAATCGTTGAAAGTAAGTCTGATTGCACACTAGATTTGAATTCCCGTGAACATTCCATATATCATAAAAAAAAACGGGTAATATTATCATATGGTTCTACAAGAGAAAAGGGAATATTAGAGTTGATACATAGTGATGTGTTTAGACCTATGCATGTTACATCATTAGATAAATATGTATATTATGTTTCATTCATAGATTACTTCTCAAGGAACACATGGACATATTTCCTTCGAAAGAAATCGGAGGTATTTGATAAATTTAAAGAGTTTAAGACACTTGTAGAGAATCAGAAAGAGAAGAAAACAAAGGTATTAAGGACATATAATGGTGGAGAGTTTTGTGGAAATGAATTTGAGGAATTATGTAAGAAGTGTGGAATAGAAAGGAAAAATAATACTCCATACACACCTCAACATAATGGGGTTGTATAAAGAATGAAAAGGATGTTGATGGAAAAGGAAATGAGCATGCTTAGTGGTGTCGCGTTGGGATAGGAATTTTGGGTAGGGGTAGTGGATATTGCATGTTAATTGGTAAATTGATTACCCTCATCAATGTTGGCAGGAAAAACTTCACATGAAGCATCTAGTGGTAAGAAACTCTCTCTTAAACATCTTAGAGTTTTTTGGTTTGATGCTAATATGTACAGGTTACAAAGGAAAATAGGAGTAATATGGATAATAAAGTTGAAAAATGTGTCTTTATTGGATATAAATATGGTATAAAAGGTTATAAAATTTGGAACCCAATAAATAACAAGAATTCTTACAATCAGGATGTTGTTTTTAGAGAAGTTAAAGATGTTCCCAAACAGGAATTTCTACCAAGGGAAAAAGAACTAGAGATAATAGAAATTGAGTTGAAGGATGAAGAATTTGACTCAACAGAAGAAGATGAATTAGAAGAAGAAGAACCTCGTACTCCAGTTCTGAGGAGATCAGTTCGAGAAAGAAGGAACCTAGAAAGGAATAATCCACCTTATTTTTGTGTTAGTTTTTCTCTATCTATTAGTGATGATGATTCCAGAACTATCAAGGAGGCAATGGATTCATAGGATAGTAAAATCTAGAAGAAGGAAATGGTTGAAGAAATTATTTCCTTGAATAAGAATGAGGCTTGGGATTCAGTTGAGTTTCCACCTAGAAGAAAACCCATCGGTAGCAAATGGGTGTTTAAGAAGTTGAATGCATAAGGTAAATTCAAGAAATATAAAGATTGCTTAGTAGAAATGGGATATTCCCAAGTAGAGGGAATTGATTTTGGTGAATTTTTTCTATTGTTGTTATATTAACTTCTATTAGATTTATTTTGTCTATTGTTTCTACTTTTGATCTTGAAGTAGAGAAGATGGATGTGACAAAAATATTCTTACATGGGGATATTGAACAAGAAATCTACATGAAATAGCTAAGGGTTTTGTAGTGAAGGGAAAGAAAGAGTTGATTTGTAAGACGAAAAAGTTTCGTTATGGATTAAAACAATATTTAAGAATGTGGTATCAAAAGTTTGATACTTATATATCAGGACTTGGTTTCTCAATAAGAAAAGTTAATCAATGTGTGTAATCCAAGATAGTTGGTGATCATTTTATGTATGTGTCTTTTATGTTGATGATATGTTTTTTATTGGTAACAACAAGGAAATCATCAAGGATGTCAAAACCAGATTGCCTTCATAATTTCATATGAAGGATCTTGGTGCTGCAAATTTTATTTTGGGCATGGAAATTAAAAGAGATTGGGAAAACAAGAAACTCTGGTTGAATCAAAGGAAATATGTTGAGACAATATTGCAAAGGTTCAATACACAGGAATGTAAACTAGTCAACATCCCTATTCATATAGGTGTAAAGTTATTTGCGAATCAATGTCCCAAGACACGGGAAGAGGAAGAGGACATGTCTCGTGTTCTCTATGCTAGTGTTGTTGTCAATTTGATGTATGCAATGGTCTATACTAGACTGGACATTTCCCATGCAGTGGGAGTTTTGAGTAGGTGTATGTCAAAACCAGGAAAGGATCATTGGATAGTTGTAAATATGGTTTTGAGGTATTTGCATGGCACTATGGATTATGCAATATGCTATCAAGGAAGACCTAGACCAGACAAAGTGTTATATGTACATGGATTTATTGACATAGAGTGGGTTGGAGATATATATCACAGAAGATCCACAAGTGGTTATATGTTTAACATATTTGTAGGAGCAATTAGTTGGATGAGCAAGAAACAAGTTGTACTTGCACTCTCAAATACAAAAGTTGAATACATAGCAGCCACTCATGCAAGTAAGGAAGGTGTATGGTTACATAGATTGTCTTTAGTTATTGGGTTTGCATGGAAAGTTGTAAGGTTACATTATGACAGTGAGAGTGCAATCTTCCTGGAAAAGAACCCTACTTATCCTTCTAAAACAAAGCATATTGATGTTCAATACCACTTTGTGAGAGAAATGGTTGAAGACGAGAAGGCGTTGTTGGTGAAGGTTAAAACTTTGAAGATTGTCGTAGACTCGTTAATGAAGTATGTTAGTACCAAGAAGTTCTCTTGGTGTATAGAAGCAATGGGAATTTTTTCCTTGAATTATTTATCTTGTAAAACTTGGGGCCCCTGTTTGCAATTAAAACAATAACTAAGAGAATGTTGGGAATGTGTTATATTCTTTACATGGTATATTGTATGTGTTATAATATTTGAATGGTTATCCCTGCATGCTATTTGTATGTGTTTTGGGGGTCATTTCAAGTCCCCCCTTTTCTGGCCCTTGTCAAAAAAATTTGGGTTGTTTTTGGTTTGCTTTTAGCCTATTTTGGGTTTTTCAAAAAATGGTTTTTTCCTCCCATTGTAATCTAATTCCAATTAAGAAAATAGGGTTGTAATATAATCCAAGTTAATGGATGAGGGTTTTGTATGTTGTGAAATACCTATATATTGTATTGTCAATGGTGAAGTTAATATAATGAATAAGATAAAGGCATGGCTCTAAGGTTTGTTAGCTTTCTCGGTTAAGGGTTTCCAAGGTAAATCTTTATGTATTGTGTATGTGCCATTGTTGTTATTTCTATTTTAATTAAGAACATATATGCATTGTTTCACTTCAAAGGTTTAAATACAACTAAAACCTTGGATAAGAAGTTAGTGCGTCAAAGAGAGTTGAAGGTAAAATATGGTCACTAGAAGGGTTGTCGTCGACACCTATAAAGAGTGGTATATTCCCACTCCTAACCTAACTCAACCTATCAGTTGAATCCTTAATGATTGGATGAAAGAATATCAAAGGGGCTATATTCAATTGCGAAAGAAAGCATGGTGAGGGGCATATGTGTGGTGAGAGGAAATTGTTATACATAGATTTTGAAGAGGAAGAAGAACAAAAACTACAACCATCTTAAGATCTAGAGCCATATGAGATTAGTCTAACCATATCTTGTCATGCTTTGGCCAACATTAGCACCTCTCAAAACCTCAAGATAGAATGACATATCAAGAAAAAAAGGTAACAATGGTGGTTGATTGTGGTAGTGCCCATAACTTCATTAAGTTACCATAAATTAGACAAACTTCTCAATTTATTTACATAATTAGCACCAAGGTTCCAAGTAATGAGTGTAGATGGGGGTTACATGAAGTGTTCAAGTTCCATAGTTAAGGACAAATTAATCATGGTGATTGTTTAATACCTCTCATCTTTCTCAAGACATTATCTAGGGTTGGTTTATCCTCCATGGCCTCGGTATCTAATTATTGTATGAATATTGTCCATAGTTGATCCGGATTTATGAGGGAACGAAATGAAATAAAGAAATATGACAAAAACACAGAAATACAATAATACTCAATTTATATTAATGAATGGAATATACAGGAACTATAAAAATGAAAAGTGAAATGAACTCGCTAGAATGGTGGAAGCTTATCTCTGAGAAGAGATGTGACGACTACATGCATTCGTAAGAAGTGATTACAATGAGGCCAAAAGGCCTTTTAACATAAAGTATCAACCAAAAAACTTTAAATATCCAAAACCCTAACCCCAAAAGATGAAACTCCAAAAGGTTTGTGGGCCCTGATGTGGTTAGTTGATACGTCAACTTCTCACGAGAAAGAATTTTACATACGATCTCTATTTGGGGCACTTGGTAGCCTCTTGAAAATGTCTAGCTGAGAAGTACACATTTTGAATAGCCCAATACATGCCTTCATTAATATAATGGGTGCTTTCGCACCAAAAAAACGTCATTTAGGGCCTCAAAATGACCTCGGAAGTTCATGATCCAAAAAAACCCATAGAAAATTGCCAAGGTGGAAATTGTGTTTTGAGCCAATGGAATATGTGGATGGCCACCGATGTCCACTTGGATCAATCCTCCCCCCTAGGAATCAATGGTGTCCATTGCGTTGAGTACCCCCATCAAATGGGGAAACTTCTATTGAACTCGACGCTCGGTGAACCACTTTCCTTGATACAGTAGTTGACCTACTTTGACAACCTGATACAGTTGGATATTCTATTGATGAGTGCCCTTAACCTATGTGTCCATGATTCAATCAATTATTGTTTGTTCCATGCAGTCAAGGTTGAGCTATGTAGGTGTCAGCTGCTTTTCCACCTTTGATGTGTTCAATAGTGGTGGAAAATATGGTCAAATGAGGTCCACATTGAATGTTGGGTGCAAGCCAAGGAAGGGTGGAATGATTAACTCAAAAGCATTGTTTCCCACATCCTTGGTCATGGTGTAAGGTCCATAGTGAAGTGGACGTAGATTTCTTTGGGGTTATGAAAGGCACTCTTTCTACAAATGCAACCAAACCTTGTCTCCCACCTAAAACTTGTGTGGAACCCGATGTTGATAATGGTGTTGTTTGTAATTAGCATTGAATTTTTCTAAAATATCATGGACCCATTGGTAGATGTGTTGAATCCATTCAATGAATTCGGTGGATTTGTCAGCCTCAGATTGAGCATGGGAATATTCTACTTGTGTGGACTCAAGGGGCAGTGCTACATCAATGGGGCCCAATGGTTGAAATCCTAGGCCCACCTGAAAATGGATGTGGTAGGTTGAGCTATGGAGGGATCTATTGTAGTTGTGTTGAAAATAAGGAAGCATTCTATCCCATGTCTGTGTATGCTTGGAGTTGTACATTCGTAATATATGCACTATCATTCTATTCACGACCTGTATCTATCCATTAGTTTGGGGGTGGAAGGTAGTGGATTTGGTCAGCTTGGTGTCTAGCAGTAACTAGAGGCTTGACTAGAATGTACCCACACGCGCTCAAATAAGAGATTGGATGTGGACTCAGTTGTGATACTCTTCTTGTAGGCTGTCAGAATTGTCGTCTTAGAGAATCGATCAACAACCATGAAGACACAGTCATTTTCATGCTTGGTTGAGGGGACACCTGATATGTAGTCCATCGAGATGGATTCCTAGGGCATGTTGGGTGTAGGCATAGGGGTGTAAAATCCTTGTTTTTTAATTTCTATCTTGGCAATGGAGTAGGTAGTGTGGATCTGATATACTTACTAACATCATGTTGAATCTTTGGCCAATAGAAATTATTTTGTAGTATCGTCGATGTCTTCTCCATGCCAAAGTGTCCCACCGCCCAAATGTAGTGCGCTTCCCAAATAAGCCTTGCACGCTCGCTTGAAGGAACATATAGATCAACTTTATGGAATAACAATCCATATTGAATATGAAATTATACAACGGTCATGCTTGTTCCCAACATCTGGTAGTTTCTAGCAAATTCGGGATCGCTTTCATAGAGTTGTGACCACCCATAGGTCTCATGCCCACAAGAGTCGAGCACCATGGTTACTGTTGCAACTAGAGGTCGATTGAGGAATTAATGGTGTCATTGGTGCTCCCTTTCTTATATTTAATGTGGAGGTGAAATTGTTGCAATTATGTGGACCACTTTTGATGACAATCATTCTATAATTTTCCTTGTGTCTACATGAACTACAAATTCTTGTGATTCGTATGAATGATTGTCTCCTTCCCTAGAATGTAATGCTTCCATTAGCGATAGGATTGTATAATGGAATACATATCTTTGTCATAGGTGGGGTACTTACAAACAACATCTGAGTGTGTCTCACTATGATTAGACCATCGAATGATCATTCTGAGTGAGAACGACACCAATAGTGTAGTTTGAATCATCTATCTCAATCTCAAAATGTTGTTGCAGATCAGGTAAGGTGAGCACTGAGGTTGAGCATAAACTATGTTTCATATCGTCAAATGTTTTTTGTTGTGACCTAGCCCACACAAATTTGGATTTGCAACCACCCTTGGTCACTTGGTTGAGGGGCCATGCAATATGAGAGAACCCCAACACAAATCTGCGATAGAAGTTGGAAAGTCCTAACAAGATCTGAAGCTCGGTTAATGTTGTTGAGGATGCCCAGTCACAAATGACTTATATCTTGTATAGATCCACATGCACACCATGCACATATACAATGTATCCAAGGTAGTGGACCTTATTCCTGTCGAATTATCCTTTCTCTAAGTTAGCATATAGCTTGTGTTGTCGCAGAGTGTGGATGACCTATTGAATGTGTTGCAAGTGTTCTTCACAACTCTTGTTGAAGATGAGGTTTTCATTCAGATATACAACCACAAAGAAATTGGTGAAAGGCCACAAGATGTCGTCCATCAACCTCATGAAAGTTGTTGGGGCATTCGTCAAGCCAAAGGGCATTACGAGCCACTCGAAAAGACCTTCTTTAGTTGAAAGTAGTCTTCCATACATTATTTGGTTCCATTGGGACCTAGTGGTAGTTGGAATTCATATGAATCTTACCAAAGTACTTGGCTCCCTTGAGTTGGTCGAGAGGGTCACCAATTCATGGAATTGGGTAGCGGTTCTTGACTGGGATTTTGTTTAGAGTTATGTAATCAATACAGAGTCACCAGGTCCCATATTTCTTCTGCACTAGCATGATTGGGCTTCCACGGGGTGAGGAACTTGGCCGAATGTGCCCTTTTTGGAGTAGCTCTTGAATCTAGTGCTTGATTTCCTCATTTTCCAAGAGAGAGCATCAATATACTGACACATTAGGTAAAGGCATGACAGTGATCCAATTGATTGAATATTAGGCCTGATAGTGCAGATGCACCCTGGTAGGTGAGGTGAATATGTCTCAGTATTCTTCCATGAATTTTCCCACTTACTTTCAATGTGTAGAGAATCCCTATGAGAAGGCCATGAATGTGGTCATGACCTTCCATTCACTTTGAGATAAAATCATGAAGAGGATAAATTTTCCAATCTAGAAGATGACCTTCCTGCACTTCTTAGTTGAGACCAAAGAAATTGTGGTAGGTGGAGCTACCTTGGGTATCCTATACAATCATCTTCCCAAAGTAACAATCACACTATGAAGTCTAGACTCATATAGCATGACATTTCCACATATATGCCCGGCTTAAAAAAACATCAAAAACTTCAAGTGGAGCAACATCACATAATACATCATCCTTGAAGGGCTTGATGTCATAAGGCATGAGACATTGTTGATTGACACTGAGATATCGTTCTTGGTTGAGCCACCCAATGTTGTACATCTACATATGTGGTATTGTTGGCAACTCCAACTTCTTGATGAACTTTGTTAATATTAGGTTCTTTTGACTTCCTCTATCAACAATGAAATGTAGCGAAGCACCCTTCACCCACATATGTGAGTGAAGAAGGTGCTCACCTTCCTTCAGCTTTTCTGGTTCATTTGGTTGGACCTCGGTGTTAGCGACAGAGCACTAGGTTCTGCATCAATGAAATGCTTCCTCTTATCTAGCTCTGAATCAGATTCGAAGCCTAGATCTGACTCTGAGGCTCTCAAATCGACCACCAATGAGGAGCTTTTATGGAACTCGCACCACTTCCCAGTGTATTTCTTCGTCTTTCCATTACCCTTATTTTATTTTGGCTTAGATTGGTTACCCTAATGTTGTCCATCCTTTCTTTATCGTTTGTTTTATGGGTTTGGGTTGCCTTTGATCTGCTTCTGCTCTGATGCATTCACAAATCCAAACTCCTACTTATTCATCTACATAAAAATTTTCTTGATTTTGAAAACATATCGATAAGAATCTCCTAGTAATGAGATGTACAGAAACTCCATTTCTATTTGGATGTACCTTTGTAGACCCCCATGGTATTTTAGAACCAAATGTCGCTCGGAGCCTTTGATACCCATCTTGGTGTGCAAGGTATGGAAGGTATTTGTGAACTCTGGCAATGTTTGGCCCTAAACATTCCAGACTCCTCTGTGGAATTTTTCTCACAGTAAATATCCCACCAATTTTTGAAATGGTGGACAACCTTAAGGAGTGCAAAGGTGATATTTTCCCTATTGGAGAAATTGTGGACAGAGAAATAACCTTCTAGCAGAATTAACCACTTTTCCAAAGCATCCACATTTATCTGACCTTCAAATACGAGAATAACAAAATTAACTTGTACCTTAAAGGGGGTGGTGCCTCCAAAGTGGTTTCTTGATGAAGACATGTTTGTTGTTGTCAATAGTCGTCGAAGTATTTGGGAAAAAATATCCATCATCTCGTCCCTCTGTCGCGCAAGGGTTTCCTTGAGAAAAAACTGAATAGGACCACTTGCTCCCTCATCTCTCTTTTCTTCCACCATGGGAGGTCATCGAGGTAAACAACAATGGTATTCCAAAGTCTCAAGTAGTTTGAGTCCCAACTCCTTATGTCCTAACCTTGTTGGGGACATGCACAGAGAAACAAATAAAGAGCATACCACTGCTCTAGATTTATGAGGGAATGAAATGAAACACAGAAATATGATAGAAACACGGAGATTCAGTAATATTTCTATTAATGAATGAAATATGCAAGAACTATAAGAATGTAGAGTGAAATGAACTCGCTAGAATGGTGGTATCTTATCTATGAGAAGATATGTGACGACTACGTGCATTTACAAGAAGTGATTAAAATGAGGCTAAAATGGTTTTTAACATAAAGTGTTAATGAGAAAACCCTAAACATCCAAAACCCTAAGCCCAGACGATGAAACGCCAAAAGGTTTGTGGGCCCCGATGTGGTCAATTGATATGTCAACTTCCCATTGCTATAAATTTTGCAAATGATCTCCTCTTGGGGCACTCGGTAGCCTGTCGAAAAGGTCTAGTCAAGACATAGGCATTTCAAATGACCCAGTACATGCCTTTAACTATCTACTAGGCATTGTCGCATCAAAAAATCGTTGTTTAGGGCCTCAAACGACCATGAAAGTTTAGGACCTGAAAAAACTGTAGAAAACTACCATGATGGAAATTGTGTTTTAAGACAGTTGAATAGGTGGGTGCCCACCAATGTCCACCTAGATCAATAACCCTTTCTATTATTGTATTTATTTGTTCCTTTCTTGGCCACGATATCAAATGTATGTGAACCCATATATGAATCTATCTAAGGCTTCAACTGCTACATTCATTGGACCTTCCTTACATTGTATCACATGTATCTTGATGTCCATTAACTAGTACATATGGGAAAATGACATCATACCACAATATCCACAATACATTTTTCCAATCATCTTCATAGATCTAGACACAAATAAAAATTCAATTTAATCCCAAGATACCATGCACCTTCCTTGATAAAAATGTGCCATCCACCACGGGGATCTTGAATGCCCCGAGGAAAGGTTTTTGGGAACAACCACATTTTTTCCTTCAGGTATAAATGGCCCAATATATTTTTAAATTGCCTAAGATGTTTGATTGGGTCATGTCCATCTTCAAATTCCTTTACATTTATTGACAACATTTATCTCTTTGGATGGATCACTAGAGTGTTTACCAAAACATCCACATGCTTTTCATGAACAACAAAAATTTTGTGCAAATGCCTTATATACCTAGGTAAAGTTCATGCTTCTCAAAAGCCCACTCTTCTAGGACTTTACTTGAAACTTCACTCGAGCATGCATCAACATTTATAATATTGTTTTCATATGAGTTGTAGTCATTTTCCTTCTCCACCATATATATTATCAACATATGTCTATGAAACATTAGACTCATATTCATTGTCCATAGCATATGTTTCCTCCTCATATATAGAATTTTTTTTGTCCATAGGAATGGCTATACTTTAGATCCTTGTTCAAAACAACATGGATTCTTTATTTGCATAGATACTCCCTTGTATGGCATGAATCCATGGCAATATGGGACCCTTCTCTCTCTCATCAAGAATTTTCAACATACCCAAAATACCTATGTGTGTTTGACAATACTAGATGGTTGTGAGGAGGAATCATTGTTTGTTGTGTGTAAAACATGTTATCTTAAAATTGAGTTCAATTATTCCAAACAAAAATTATTCAATTGTTGCATCGGTTATTATGCCCACATCACATTGTATCACATTCTTAAGGGTTCCCTGATAATAAATCAATCACAAGATTTCGACTCTAAAAAACAAGTATACCTAACATTATTTATTAGTCCCAGTCGAAGGCAAGTAAGGACTCTAGCATTTGATATAGCGTTGACAATCAATTAGTTTGGTTTGATTGCAAAATATTTGTTTGACAATCCAAACTTGTACTTAGTGAGGAAAAAAAATTATTTTTTTTAAATATTTAAATTTATTTTCTCAAGCATATTATTGTCTAGGAAGATAGAAGTCTTATTGTTGAGCTCATAGTCTTATTGCTAGGATAACCTTAGATAACCTAAGTTTTTTTTCATTGATCTTACGGCCAAGACAATGTGATTCTTCATTATAACCTAAGTTTTAACCTTATATTTCATTAATACTTATTCATTTAATAAATTATTCGTTTAATGAATTAATACTTATTCATTAAATTGAGAAGCTTCCTTCAACGTTTGAGGCTTTCTCCGACTCAAGACACTCAGGTATGCTCAGTTCAATGCTCGGGTCGAGACGCTTTGACGCTCATATCGAGAGGCTTCATTTTCTTTCTCTTGCTCAGGAGTGCATTTGGGAGTGGTAAGCTCTATGTTGTATGATTTAGACCAAATATTTACCATTTAGAAGCACCACTGTATCCTGGCACATGATACGAGTCAATATGTTCGAGGTGTGTCACATCTTGATTTCAATATTCCAATATTCTCCCACAATTAGGCACAATATGCCTGGTGCCTCAAAAACTCCTATCGCACGACAAGTATTACTTCAAGGGTATGTAAAATTATTGCAGCACAATCTATCACAAAACAAATACCACCAAGGTAAAATGAAAGGGCACATAAGGAGAGGAGCATCACAACAATAGGAACCAATCTCGGGGACTTGTTCACATACATTGCTGGTTTGGAATCTTTATCCTTCATTTTTTGATTGAGAAGTAACATGTGTTCAAATAAAACAGACATTTAAAAAAAATGAATAAGATTATTGAATACATATATAGCAATTTACTATTTCAACGAAACATACCCCACTGGCCAAATTTCTTTCTTAAGAGTAAAATGGTAAGTGGTGGTCAATACTTGGATACTAAGACTGGTCTATAATGCTAAGAGACTGATCTCCCATCTAGCTATAAGGAAATTCATCAAGATGCCTATGCCTCTACATCATCTGAATCACTTGGTCCACTTGTCCATCAAGTATCCCCTGACTAATGGACAACTTTTCATCAATTCTTTGAAATTTTGTGATGGTGCAGAGTTGACCAAGCAACCTTTCATGAAAAGTGTAAAAGTTACTCAGGCCCATACTGGCATGAGCAAGACCTAACTGCATGCATCCAGATGAATTACAAACCGACAAGACAGATAAGAAAGGCAAACCTAGTGTGTATAATCAGATTAATATTCAAGAAATCACACACATTGTTCAAGCAAGGGATAATCATTGGAATGAGTCATTGGTTCTACAAGGACTAAATTTATAGCGATGTGAGACATTTCTTCTAAAAGAGGTGTATTTGGGTGTACAATTACCATGAAACATGAATTAGAGGGAGATCAGATCTGGAACGACTCAACTTAGCCAAATTGGATAGAGGGTTGCATTGGATTAATCTACAAGATCACAATTGCATGGACACGAATAGGGTGAAAAAATAGGATGGACTGAGATGCTGAAAATTTGAAAGCGAGTGGTGCCAACCTCCCAAGCCAAGGTGGGAATGAGATATCATTCGAGCCCTGAGTTTTGCTAACTCAAAATCAAAATCATAATAAGATCTGAAAACAGACATTCTCATTCATGAAAAATTAATAGCACCACCCAATTGTAATAAGATTATGCATAAATTTAGTCGTGGAAGGATGGATCTGCAATCCCTGAAGTGACAAGCCATAAGACTCATCACTGCAAAGAACAGAGGCCATCTTTAAAATCCCAGTGATACAATTGTTGAGATCAAGACTAGTTTCAAGGTAGCAACTGCTGAGATCAAATGCGTTATGCCCTTTCTTTTTCATGGTGATTTTTTGAGTAAAACCCAAACCAGAGGCGGCATACCAAATTGCCCGAAAATAGAAAGGGGCGGCCAGTCAGAATCCATTTCACTCGCAAGAGAGAGAATGCAAAGGAGAAGAACCAGGGTCCAACAGTTGGACCCTATAGAATAAAGATTTCATCATGGCTTGTATTTGAGTGACTGGAGAAGGAAAATGGATGAATGTTAAATCATTCTTAAAAATTTCTTACAACATACCAAATTGATTTATGCAATGTCCTGTAAAATTTTTATATCCTTAAATAGCCATGGCCAGGCAAAAATCAATTAAAATCTCTACCCTAAAGAAGTAAATCCTCCACCTCCTTAGTTGCTATTTTTCACTGATATCACTGCAATTCTGGAAGCCAAAATCAGAGGAGTCATTTTCGGGGTCAAGATGGAACATGTATCGAGAGAAAGCAACATACTATAACACGTGAATAAGCTCTAAATAGTAGTAGATCGGAGCAAGCAGTAGTAGACCAAGTTGAACGAGCAACAACAGAGCACCCGTAGTTTACCATGTCGAGGATCTGTAGGAATGGCAGGCAGGTGAATCTCCTCCCTCCTGGTTGTGCGACCCGTCTCAAAAATAATTTGATATCCTCGTCAAGTATAGATCTTGATTACTTATTGAATTACAACTACTCAGAGCCCCCCCGTCGTTAGTTCCCTACACTCCGTTCGTAGTTTTGATTTTAGTGTTGCACCACTAAACTTGATTTCTTGAGGGGAGCTTGGGGTTTCGGATTAAAAATGAAAATCTAAAACATGTTTCATGTAGAGTTGCAACAAGTTAATAGACTCCTCCTGGAATGAGTTAACGGTGTTGCAGGTAGGGTCATTCGCTGCAACGTAGTTGCCATGCAACCAATTATGCTCCCATCTAACCAGCTGGCTATTAATTTATTAAGTTGCATGTCTATGTTGTGCTACATGTTTTTCTTAGTATTATGAGTTGTGACGTGTTTGTGCTACTCCCTAGTTCCATCTCTTTGTTTCTATTGTTTTATTTTATTGTAAATATTGAATTTTTATTTTATTTTAAATATTGAATTATCTTAATTTATTCGATCAATAAATATTTGTAGATTTAGGTTCTTAGGTGCAGTGCATGTTTCTAGTGGGATGGAACTAGGGAGTGTTTGTTGGAGTTTCACATGTAAATGCGTTGCAAATGCGAACACGCCTTAGAATGTGCCTCTCAAATCCACACCAATATCTATTCCTGTAATGGTAACTCCTATTGCTCTGACCTTAGTTTTCCCTTCAATTAGAAGGTTTTTTTTTTAATGTCCATTCCGTCTCTTTTGGCCCTATTTTTCTGAAGAGTCACTTAACCCAGTAGATGTTCTTGTCAGTAGTCAAGTGTCCCGGAGCGGAGGGGACAGTATAGAATTGTGTTCGGTCGATGGTTGTTGTTGCTCGAGTTACCGTAAGAGGCATGAATTCGCTGCCCCCAAATAATATCAGTATTTGTTCGGCCTTCGTATCAAAGAAATATTTAACCCAGATTTCAGTGGATTGTGTAAATGAAATTTTTACCCGTCTCGAGGACTTGCTTTAGATTTCAATGGATTGTGTAACTTACTTTGTAATAAATTCGACAAGTTGGTGCTATTTTAGATTAAATCATTCTAAATTGAAGTTTTTTAGTCGTATCAGTATATACTTGCAACTCACCTTTCACATACTTATTTGCATTTACATGTAGTATCTTGTTATTGGGTTCAAATTTTAAAACTAAACAGTGATTTTAGTTTATGTTTTTACAATTTTAATAAAGAATGTTCAGTTTTAATAAAGAATGTAGTTTTGATAAAGAACAATTTTAAAATAAAGAATGTTCAGTTTTAATAAATAATGTAGTTTTAACAAAGAATGTTGATGGTTCAAATTTTTTAATTGTATTTGAAGTTACAATTTTAATAAAGAATGTAGTTTTAATAAAGAACAATTTTAATAAAGAATGTTCATTTTTAATAAAGAACTTAGTTTTAAACAATGTTAATGGTTCAAATTTTTTAAATACAGATCATCAAGTAGCAGATCCAGTTCCAGGAGAAAAGGTAGCATCTTTCCTAGATCGAGACCCGGATTATGTCGATTAGGTTGTTGAGTCAATGGATCCAGAAGTTGATGGGGTGATACCAAGAATTATAAGGTAAGTGAAAGAGTCAATATCCAAGTGTTGCACCTACTTTTCTTGGGTGAAGGCAATAGGTTGGGCATAACTCCATTCCATCCCGACACTTTTATTATACAGGGATAATACAATGGAATATGGTTTCAATGACCTTCGGTGATCACTGCGAGGAGAAAGGGGGTGGAAACCACCATGTGGCCTCATTATGCTATTGTAGGGTAGGTCGAGGGCAATGCCCTTCAAAGTGAAAAGAAATTAGAGAGGATGTTGTTTATCTATTTTTATCCTCCCTAAGGGCTTAGAGAGAAGGGTAAGCCTATGACTTTGTTTTCTCTCCCCGACCCTTATGAATGACCTTCTCACAAAGGGTAATATATTATAGGTATCTGAATGGTCTTATCACCCTCCAGTCAAACTGAAAAAAGCACACCTTTGCTAAAGTTTTTGGTTTTATTACCAACTAGCATTTTTGCATACCTTTTACATTTGGTATCTCATCTGTGTGAAATTTCTTTAAGCATGCCTTGTTTAACCCGATAACACTTGGCTTCCTCTTCAAAACTATTTATCAGACCAGCTTTCGTCTCTCCCATCGTCGTCATTACTCACAAGGTCCATTAGGTTATTTCCATGCCATAACCAGCTTTTGTCTCTCGCGTTGTGCTTCCTATTATATACCAATTGTCGCCATTACTAAAAATTCCCATTGTCGCTTTGGGTACAGAGGGTCGGCCATACCTCGATGCGGCTCCCCTTTACCTTTGATCTTTTATCCCACGGTCCCTTAAGGAAGGGGCCAATGCTAACAATACACCAGCGACAGTAATAGATGGGAGGAAGGAGGTTTCAGGGTCATGTTTCGGTTGAACTCGCTCACGCTTGCCCCATGAGGTTGGAATGGATATTATTTCTCTGGTTCTAGAAAAACTTGTGTATGTCAGTATACATAACATTGCTATGTTGATATTTAAATTCGCCTAATTACGGTTAAATTCCATCTCTGAATTTTTTCTAAATATCTTGGCCAGGTGGTTGCAATGTATGTTTATTTGTATCACGCTGACAAGATAACTTTGAAGTCAAACATAATCAATAGTTGTTGAATAATTAATGTGGTATATTTTGGGTGCATAATGTTTGCCAAAGTAAACTGTATTTAGGATCTATATTTAGTTGGATTTCTACACTTTATAGAGACTCCCCAACAACAAAGATATGATTTTAGGTGGGACCTCCAAGGTAGCACACCCAATATCTATTTCTCGGATTTTCACATAGATAGAAGTCGTTCACAGAAGTCATTCAAAGAGTCTGTTCACAAGCAACACTTATATTTGAATATAGTGTTCCCCAATACATTCTTCATTTTAAAGCTTACGTGGCAACATGGCGGCAGGGACGCTGCCATGCAGCACTTGTTTTTATCATTACCGACAATCTTCGGTGATCCTACATCATTCACTCACCACATGCATGTTGCCTTACTATCACATTAATATGTTGTGATATTAAATGGCTTAAAATAAAAAATAAAAAATCTCTCATATTAACGTAATTATGTGCCATGTTTTATAATCCTCCCAACCACATTTGTCTTCTAAGGGTTCCAATGAATCATCATTAATCTATGGTCTTTTTCTCATATTGTGTTTAAAACACGACATTTTTATGTGTGAATAAATATATGTTTATGAGTTATTTTTTTTATATATAAGCTTTTAGTTTTGTAACAATGTTTCAGTCTTTACTAATTTGATATCATGTACAAGATTACTAATTTGATATCATGTACAAGATTCCTTGTTAAAAACAATTTTGAATAGATAATTAACTAGCAAGTTGGTTTGGTTTACTATTTTGATGATGACCTCTTACAATAACTCTCAAATTGATGAAAAGATTGGAAGTTTTGAAATGAGAGATGGAGTGTAACTCCCACATTGTGGGAATCAGGAGATGGATAGAATTACATGTTTTGATTTATATATTATTTAAATTGCAATTTTGAGCTTGTAAATTAATTCAAAAGCCCCTCAAACCTAAACACGATAGAATTCATATTTTGATTTATACATTATTTAGATTGCAATTTTGAGTTTGTGAATCAATTTAAAAAAACATAAACTTGATTATTTCTTTTAATTTTGGATATCATCATTAATCATTCAAGGGAATGACAAGAAAAAAATAACCTTTTAAAAAAATATGAAATAATAATATAAAAACAATTTAAGAAAACATAATTGAAACTTTACTATTTTATTCTATTCTTTTGAAAAAAAAAAAAATATAAATAATAAAAAACAATAACACAAAACTTTGTTTTGAAATTATTCCAAAAAACAATATAAATAATAAAAAAACAATAACACAAACTTTATTATAAATAATAAAAAACAATAACACAAACTTGAAAAACAATACAAAATAACATTATAAATAATAATAAAAAACAATAACATAAACTTTATTAGAAGAAAAAATAATAATAAAAAACAATAACATAAACTTTATTAGAAGAAGAAAAAAAACAATATAAATAGTAAAAAACAATAATACAAACTTTATTTAAAAAATAACACAAACTTAATCAGTTAGAAGAATATGATAAAATAGAAAACAAATCAGTGGATCTGATGTAAGCTTATGAAATCCAAAATTTTATATTTTATCGGATGAAATGAATATCCAATATAGAGATAGAGTCACAAATTAACCCACATTTTATTATTAGAACAATTAATAATTAGTTAGACGAATATGAAATAATAGAAAACAAATTAATGGATTTGATGTAAGCTTATGAAATTCAAAATTTTATATTTTAGATGAAATGAATATCTAATATAGAGAGATAGAGTTTATTAGAATAATTAATAAAGAAGATTTTATTAAATATTCAATTTCATTTCTAAAAAATAAAAAGATTTGAAGCATATGAAACAATAGTAAAAAAGAAATAGTTAATCATCGAATTTAGTTAGTAAAAAAAAATAACAAAAAAGTTTAAGAGAAAATAACAAAGAAAACCTTAATAATACACTAGATGATGATCATAATATTAAAAAAAAAACAAATATATTATTTAAGTATATAGGGGCTTTCGCACTCCAAGATATTAGATATTATTTTTGGAATTAACTACACAGTTAATCCCAAAAATAATATCAAATATATTATTATTAATATAATTTTTTGTCATAATTTATTTTTTTTAATATAAAATCAATATTAAAAAAAAACAAATATATTATTATTAATATAAATTTTTGTTATAATTTATTTTTTTAAATATAAAATCAATATTAAAAAAATTTGTCATAATTTATTTCCTTAAATATAAAATTAATATTAAAAAAAAAAATCATAATTTATTTCCTTAAATATAAAATTAATATTAAAAAAAAATCATAATTTATTTTCTTAAATATAAAATCAATATTAAAAATAACACACATAAAATACACTAATCAATTTTATGAACTACAAAAATGGTTATGTAACAAAACATAATCAAAATGTTTAAAAATATAAATTGATTATTAAATCAAAATGTTTAAAAAAGAAAGTGGACAACATTCATCACATTTGGTCGTTTGAGGCCTTACACTATTTTCATACAGAACTCCTACTCCTCCAGAGGCAAAATCAATGCCACTAAGGGTCGCCTGCATCGGCCCCCTCCCCCATGGACATGGTTTCATGTATTTATTCCCATGTGATGGTTTTCCTCGGCGCGTTTAAGTTTTTTTTTACGGATGGTAATAAGGGAAAGGTGAGTATAGATCTTAATAGTGCACTCGTCAATGTAGGTATGTTGATGGGTTTATGTTTTGTTTTACCTGGAAAGTAGTTGTTTTGCTATTCAATTGAATTAAATGCAACTTTCTAATATATATAGGTTTGAAGCCATTACAACATACTCATTATGAGTTTAACATATCATTTATAGGAATTGAATTCGGGTGGAGAGGATAACAATCATTCCTCGACATAAATTTATGAGGATTTTCCATTTCCCATACTAGCTACTTACTCCTTCCTTAATGTAAACATCAATAATCATGCATTGACCATGCATAAAATTGTGTATAAATATGCACAAACCATCCATAAAGTGTATGTACAAGGCCTAAGCATAAAACAAGCATCACCCACATGCCCATTCAAGAGCACTTTACTCATAATAAAGCATCATCCAATACCATGCCATGTCAAAGTAATTGAAAATGCAACATAATTTCCACATCCATAAAGACATAAATGATTGGGAGACAAATACCTATACTTATTACTAAAGATTTGAACTAGTGACTTTTTAAGAGAAAACACACGTTCTTAATTATTAGGCTCACTCATGTTGTATTACAAATCTCCTTCATACTTGATGTAGAAAACACCTATTAATTGTTGTATTACAAATCTCCTTCATACTTGGATGTAGAAAGCACCTATTAATTGAGTTAAAAAAAAAAAAAAAATCAATTAATATATATAGTTGATATATAAATATTTTACTTCTTGTAGACATTGAGATATTCTTTTTTAAATGACCTACTTATCAATTTCATGGTGAACATGAAAGAATACATATCTTTTTCATTCTGAATTGTAAAAAGTATATATCTTTCTCATTCTGAATTGTAAAAAGTATATATTGATATAATGAAATATTTTTTTTGTTATTTATAATTTTTTTAAATGTTATATGTAAACTTAATGCTGAGCACAAAAATTAGACTGCACTGTAAAATAAACCTATTCCATCAAAAGATAAAATTTATTTTGTTGTTAATATCTGAAAATAAAACGTGTACAATGACCAATTTTGTCATTTTCCCTCCGTTGAAACCAAGCAAAGGCAAGAACACGTGCAAAAAATTTGTTAGGAATTCTATGAAGCGGCGGCCTGTGCGAGGAGAAAATTGCCAACAAACACCTCCAACTCGGTGCTGGCATCCCTATCGTAAGCCTCCAACAGAACAGTGTCAAAATGGAGAAAGACTAAAGAAAGGCAAAACAGATTAAAGGTAAAGAGAAAAGTCAAAACAACTTAAAAGGAAACTGTAATTAAAGTCAAACAAGATATTCTTACACTATCCACCATTGAAAGTTCCACCGTATCTCAACATAGAATTAATTAAGAATAAAATTAGGTAGGTTCATAATTTTGCTACCCTAGAAGCATTAAGACACCAATATCAGGTCTTTTTTAATTCGGTTGGTTCATAATTGTGCTGTACTAAAACATTAATATGTTATCTTCAACATAGGAGATAAGTATTAAGACATTTTTAATATCTATTCTTCATTTTTTTCCACGGGAAAATTTTTCGTTTATATTCATCAGTATATAAACATTTTACATAGCAGCCATTACATAATTCGTCCCAGAGATCCAGCAGGGTTTGACCTTTAGACCTCCTCCCAACACTTGGAGAAAAACACTGTCTTACCAATCGCTCTATCTCACGGGACTAACTTAACTACAATAATAGGAAGGAGATAGATATATATATATTGAAATAGTAAATATCTTAACTACAATAATTAAATAGTAAATATCTTTCATCATTTGAAGAATAAATTATTTTAATTCTTAAATTAAATAAGGAAAGCTTATAATAATTTTGATTTTGGTTATTCTCTTGCAAAACTTAATTAACAATTGTGACAGATCTATATTTCCATGATTTAATTAACAATTGTGACAGATCTAGATTTCCATGATTTGTGACTATCTCAGTGTCTTGTACTGATTTCAATACTTTTTAATTGAAAAGAATGAGAACCAATATATAGTCTAATTGTTCTAAGTTTTTTTTTCTTGATCGAAATCTGGCAACATAAACCTGCATCCTCAAGAAATCACAACTTTATATTATTTCAATTGTATTTCTGAATGCAAAAATGGATTCAACATGTTGAAAAACCCTTGCAGCATTCGGATTATACAGAATTAATCACTCAAATTTGCAGATTCAACAATATATAGCAGAATTTCTGACAAACATCCCCAGAAAATATACCCAAAAAAACAAAAACATAGAGCATAATAACTCATCACCCTATTTAGAAAAATTATGCCAAATCATTCCTATTCATAAGCTGAGTGCCTATTATTCTAATCTCAAATTCTATGTTTGGATAACCATAACTAGATTTTAAGGTAACAACCAAAGAGTTACTATATTAAGAGATTAAGGTTAATAATTATAAGTTCTACTATATTGTTGTGGGCAGACAATTTACTATCACAATATATTACATTAAATGTTAGGAAAATTGTTGCCAACTATAAATGGGTAGACAATTTACTATCACAACATGTTACATTAAATGTTAAGAAAATTGTTGCCAATTATAAATAAGCGTATTTTTTTAATTTATTTTGTAAATCTCTTAAATTACAATTTCATAAATTCTAATTCCATCATTGTATTATGTAATAAATTTTTTGATAAAGGTAGAAGATTGAATAGTATTGATGATGTGTTACTACATAAATTTAATCATGAATTAAAATATATTTGTTATTATAATTGATTTAATTACGGAATAATAATTTTACCTTACTGGTTATTTGGAATGGAAAGGCAATATTAAATTGAGACCTCATATTGTTGTTCATATAAAAAAAAATTATGGTGTAGAATTTATTTTAAAAGTTTAAAGGAATTTTAATTGGTAAGTTATTAAACTATGAGTTAGATGGTAGTAGTACCACCATGATACTCTATAATTTTCCTTCATCTTTCCAAGGATTTTGAGAAAAAAACTATTTGAAAATAAAAGTGTTTAAATAATTGGAATGACTGATTAGAATAACTACTAGTGAAACAAAATCTCACCTTCAGGATATGTTGGTGTATTAATAACTTGTAATACAAAAGTGAAGCACAAATCATATCATCCCATAATTAAAGTCAATTTGTTGTCCTCTAGTTTAGTTAGCATTAGATTTATTTTCTATGATGAAGCTAATCCCTATAAAATTTGATATACAAGATAATGTACATAAACCTTTTGACCATGGAATAAACAAAGGTAATCAAAGGTGTAACAGCATGACGTATTTCTTTTAAATATGTTTTATTGTATATATTATAATAGGATTGCAACCCAACAAAGAGAAAATGATATCAAAAGTTAAAACATCACACAAGAAAATTGTTAATGTTATATTAATAGTTTGTCTGGGTCAAATAATTTGTTTTTTGTTTTGTTATAGTGTCTTTCAAATCTAGATTATTAACATGTATGAATAAGCAATTTTATCTGAAAGTTGTAAAAGAGATAAACTATTTTTTTTA
>ML781817.1:370979-400391 GCA_009831015.1 Picea engelmannii
GAAAAAAAAAAAACGGTGTCGCGTGCTCTCAAGATGCGTGTAAGCTCTGCATTGTGAGGATCGAGTTGCTCTCCTGACTATGTGAAGAGGCTTACTGTTGTAGCTCTGATACCATGATAAATTGTGAAGGACAGAGAAATGCAGAGAGAAAAGAATAGTATATTCAAATGTATGAAGAAGTACAAAACATAACTGAAGAGATGTTACAATGTAAGATGGTTGAGCTATATATGCTCAAGCAAGACAAAAATAGAAATTACAACTGTCCAGTACAGCTGGCAGTGTACGGTCATACTGTTGAGGGTACAATATATTTAACAAATGAGACAAAACAAAGAAACCTAACAAAACAATTCTTACTATGTTTGAAAAAAATGGACAGCCTACGGGCTGGTGAGGATGAGGCGGCATGCCATAGGGATGGTGCCGCTGTTGTTGTTGTTGATACATGGTGGATGGGTCGATCTGAAGTGGAGCAGGTGTGCCCATCATGATGGAAGAGGGGCCCATCATTCCCTGCTGATGTGGCGATTGGGGCATGGAAGGAGGAGGGTAATAGAATGAACCCTCGGGGATCACACCACCTCTAGCAAACCCTAAACCCAAATCCTCCTCTTTGAGGTCGTCCCTGGGCACAATGTCCATTGTCCACCAGGAAATTGAATGTCAGTTTCTGGTAATGGCAGCGGCAATGTCTTTCTTCTGCAACGTTCTTCGTTTATTTTCCTCGGCGTGAATCTATGAACGCATGGTGAGCTCCATAATGAACATCTCCCAGGCCTTGGCTAACAGAACGGGGGCCTCTGCTGATATCATGCGGACATCCTCGTCGGCCTTCATGATTTTCTTGATTCGGGCGAGGGGAAGCTGGTTGTTCTTGAAGTCGCTCACCTACTCAATTTCTTGCAGTTGTAAAGCCTAGAACATTCGGAGTTGTTGTTGTTGCAGCAGCATGTGGTGGTGGTGAAAGGCCTACTGCGCGCCACTCTGGTGGAGGCCAGGTTGTGACTGCGGCTGCTGCCCCGCCTGTCCCTGCATGCCCACATGCGTAGGGGGAGCAGCTTCTCCGCCTAGATAGCCCTAAGACATGCCTTGCAGCGGTGCTCCGCCGGAAGAAGAAGATGATTTATGTTGGTCATGGTTGTGGTGGTCCATGGTTGCCTGCCCTCTCTTTTCCTTCCCTAACACCATCCTTACAATGAAAATGCTACCTCCCACAAATCCTTTCACATATTCAATGAATATCTGATCTATCTCTTGTTTCATTGCGGTATTTATATCTTAAGGCCTATTCTTATGCATGTCAGGGACAGCAGAATCTATAGCTATACCTATTATCTCTGCACCCCACCAGACATTCCCCATCCTGTATTCTATTCTGTACTGGAAATAGTAAAGGGTGGCAACAAAGGACAATAAGCTCGTATGACGGTGGAAAAGGAGATAGTAAATAAGATCTTATCCCGATTGAGTGATACAACAAAGAGATTGAGTGATAACATGAAAGTACAGACAACAAAGAGATAGAGATTTGGAGTACAGCAAAGAACAGAGAAAAGGATAGGTGGAAGGTTGTAGTGGTATTGGTTGACAGGTTTTGTTACATGACAGGTTTACAACAAAAAGCTCTTCATGTATATTTTCGCATAATTAAATAGTTTAGTTTATTTTTTTATAGGGTATTTTAAACATTTTATTTTTTGGTAGTTTTTTGGCTATTTTTTCTGTTTTGATTTTCGGAATATTTGGATCTGCAGATTTTAGTGGCTAAGTTTGACATCTTGGGATTCCAGCCAAAAAACCCAAAAATTAGAAGATTTAACCAAAGCCTTACTTTATTGCTTGTATTTATACCTGACATATTTTATATTTATTTTGTTAATAAGAACATAATCTGATATATTAATGACTCATCACTAAGTTGAGGGTTGTTAATTACTCATGTTAATCAGTGACTAAGTCTAAGTTAGTATAGAGTTGTGAGTTAAGAGACTATCAATTAAAATATATTAATCTTTTGGGTGGAGATCTCTTCATATATTCCAAATTTTAAGAATTGCATGTGCATTCCAACCTTAACCTTGGAAGTGCCTCCAACCCTCTCCTTTACTTCATTGTAGTTTATTTTTATTACATTTATTATGATCAATATTTGGTGTAGAAGGAGTGTCCATTTTGGTTATGTAAACTTTATTTGGTATTGAAGCTTTAGTTTATTACTTTCATTGCATGTCATAAAAGAAAAAGAAAAATGAAAAAATAAGGGTTGCAACTTTTATTATGTTTTATGACACCTTGTTAGTAGGGTCATTAGAAATAAATTACATGTAGGGAATATACTCAAAACTTATCTATTTTAAAAAATAGAATAAATAGAATCACTGGACAGAGGTTGGATGACCAAGATATTAAGGTTTCAAAATATGTAATCCTTGACATGCTTTGTTATGGTTAAGACTACATTTGGGGGGGTTTAGCTTATTATTAGAATAATTTTTCAAGTTCAACTTACCTAATGAAAATTCATTTTTTTGGTTTCTAAATGATATATTATATGTTTGATTTAGATTTATAAATAAGAAGTTGTGATCACTCCAATGTGGGCAAAAATGGCTAAAGAGTTGAAATTGTTGTAATAAAAACTCATTAAGCAAGAGAACATGATAAAATAACAACTAGCATGGAACATCATAGGAGAGAATTTTATGATGAGATATGAGTACCAAAAGGAGATGCATCTTCTACATAATTGCCAAAAGAATCTTCCCACATTGTTTGTTGCTAACGACATCAACAATGGAAATGAGCATTCATAAAAAATGAGAAAGAACTAAAACACAAGGAACATGAAGAAGATGTAGTTGCATATATTGAATATCCTCGTGTCTATGATCAATATTATTTTGATGTGATTTTAGAAGTTAGAAACATCTCTTAGCTTCTCATTTAGGAATCTTGTCCTCTCCTTGATGGGTTTCCCTTTGAGCATAGTGATGAACCTCTTTGTGAAAGAGATTTACAAAAGAATGCAATCAATAAACATGACGAAGAACAAATAAGCATTACAAAAATATTATCCAAAATGAGCCTTTCCTCATAGAACTTGCCAAGGTGACACTAGTTGCAATGAAAAACAAAAACCACGAAGGTTAATATAATGACAATGGCATAAACAAGTCCTAGTATTTCAGTGAGTAGTCACTAATTATCTCTAGCATTGAGGTCAAGAAATTGAGAAGGAAGTGTATGCAATAATGTCAAGTCAGTGACGCATAGTATATGACTTTGGGTATCGATTGTAGTTTTACCTAGTTCTTCCTTATGCCACAAGCTTGAGGAATTTTAGGAAGGGTGTGTTGTGTCCCTAATAAAACCAATGACTATAATACTCATGGATGCAAGCATGTACTTATTATATTTATTAGTCATTGGATTCCATAGGTCATTCATGGCCTAATATGTTTTTAAAAGACAATTTTGTATAATCATGCCAACTTTTATTATGTAAGTGATTAACAAGTGATTAGTAATAGGATCCAACAGATATTTGGGACAAAACATTATAAATAGGAAGGCATGTTGTGTACCCATACATAACATATTTTTTACAAAATATATTTTGTTTATAAGCTCTATTGTTTTCCTAAGGAAAACAAATCATGTAATTTTTTTCAAAGAAACTAAATTACATTGCCACATGTTGTAGAGAATTCATGTTTGCCTCATAAAGCCTATAGCATGTAATACCTGTAATTGTACCCTTATATGTGAACAATGATGACATTATACTATCCCCCCCCAAAAAAAAAAATTTAATAAATAAATCAAATCATTTCCTCCCATTTTTTCAAAAATTGCATCCCTTTTTTGTCCATAAAAAAATATCAACTATCATTCCCTATTTGTTTCATTCACCACCCATGAGATATACTCAAAAAGTGACCCATAAAACTATGTTGTGTGAGTAAACATTATATCCAAGGACCATGCAAATATTCAAAATTGTGTTCTCCATGATTCTCTAAGACTTTCTAGACTCCTTTGTCCAACCCTAACCTTGATTTTGATAAACCATTTGTGATCTTGTTTTTGTCCCTATAGGCATGTTCAAAGGAAAGATAAGTGAAGGATGACTATAAATACATAGCATCAAGAAATAAAGGCTGGAGCATGAAATTTTTTGGGACCAACTCTTGTTTCATCCATTGGATTACAAAGAATGAGTACCCAAATATCTGAATATGTGTTACTTCATGTTCCCGAGTCAGCATCAAAACCAATTTGAGCACCATTAATTCATAGAAGTTATTTGATGCTTAGCCAACTCCATCTTTGAAAGATATACTATGGAACATAGAAAGATGAAGAATTCCCCTTGCCCCACCCCTGGGAGGGGTTCCCTGAGAAGCACCATCAAAGAATGCCCATGGAAAATCCTTATTAATTACTTATTTAGTTGGTTGTCTTATGTTGTGTTTTTCCTGAAACTGAGGAAACGTAGATAGTATATTTAAGCTTCGGAAAACACATTTCAGAGTTAATATATCTCTATCTTCAAATAATTTTGAGTTTCTAACCAACCACACTTCCTAAGTAAGAGTCAAAGGGAGAGCTCTATACCTTCCAGTTTCCCTATTAGTGCACCAAGTTCTAAGAGCCTCCTTTATAGTGTTCCCATCCTAGGCATTTTTCAATCATGTCTTTCCTTCTACCTCATTCCAAGTTTGCTTTGCAAATTGGCAAGACATAATTAGATGTGAATTTGTTTCTTCCTCTTGCTTGCAAAGACAACACCATCTAGGTCCTACAAAATTCCTCTTTTGAAAAATATCACAGGTTAAAGCTTTGTTATTCAAGAGTAACCACGTGAATATTTTGGATTTTCTTGGACACTTAAATTTCCAAACTTGTTTTCACCACCAAACCTAGATATTCCATCTTCCCTTGGTAGATAAAGATTTATATTCAATGCTTGGTACATTGTCCCCAATTGGATTTAATGACCAAATAATCTAATCCTTGTCATCTCTTAGTCTACCAAAACATGCTCGTAAGTTTTTGTGTACCTCTACTAAGTAACTGCATCCTCCTCCCTTAGATTAATCTACCCCTAAGATAGCCAATGTTGCTACCATGTAGTTGTCCTGTCCCACCTAGAAATTTTCCTGAGTGTATAGAAAGCCATGTCACTTAGATTGAGAATTAATTATGGAGGTAACCTATGGAAGGCCCTACTTCCAATACATGGGTCTAGCACAACTTGGCCTTTGCCTCCCTTTCCTAGACACCACACTAGCCAATTTCCACCCAGTGGAAAAGCTGTAACGATCACTTTCCATATAATTGAGGAATTTGTTATTCTCATAATAGGATTTATTACCCTTTCCTCCACTGTATCCACAACTATGTACTTGTCCTTAATGATTTTATCCCACGGCTCATAACCTTGAATTAGTTTCCATACATTCTTCACAACTAGTTCCTTAGAGAAAAGGAAGATATTCTTTTAAGCCCCATCCTCCCTAAGTCTTTTGTATTGCTAATTTTTTTCCAAGAAACCTGAACAATTCTTTTTTTCCTAGCTCTTATAACCATATAAACCTACAACATAGATATTTGATCATTTCCAACACTCCTCTAGGTATCCGTGCGAGTGACATCTAGTAAATTGCAATGGCTTCTAGGACTACTTTCACCAAAACTAGTCAACCCCCTCTAGATAGCCACCAATTACACCAAGTATTTAGTTTTTTCTCCACCTTTTCTATCAACCATTTCCAGTCCATTTTTATACATATTATATTTTAGTTGAAATCCTAAATATTTCAAGCTAGCATCTAATTCGACCACATTGAAGAGAAACAATTGGTTGATAAAGTTTTTGTCCCTCTCAGATATACCCCGAACGATTATTGTCGGTTTTTCTATGTTTATCTTCATTCCTATAGCCATGCAAAAAAAGTCAATGATTTATTTTAACTTCTCAACCATTCTTCTAGAGCCTTCATATAAAATAAGGATATTGTCAACAAAGAGTAGGTGGGTGACATAATAGGAGTTCTTTACATTTATCCACTTGAAGTTTCCATTCTCATTGTCCTCTTTTAGAAACCTATTCAAATGTTCTGCAACAAGAAGGAAAGGGAGGGGGGATAGTGGGTACCCTTGTCTAACTTTCCTTTTGGATTGAAGAAGGGAGATGTTGCACCATTTATGTGGATAGAAAAAGAGACAAAGTTGATACAATTCATTACGCAAGCAATAAAAAGAGGACAAAAATATAGATGAATAACGATTAATTTTATATAAAGCGAACTCACCCTACATAAGCTTTGGAGAAATCCAATTTTACTATCATATCTTTTAAGTTTTTTACGTCAATAGAATGTAATCCTACTTGTGCAACCCCCACTACTTCATGAATTTGTCTCCCCTCAAAAAATTCAAATTGTTTAATGGAGATTTGTCGAGACAAGATCCCTTTCAACCTTCTAGCAATAATCTTTGACATGATTTTATAGATTCAATTACATGGTGATATTGGTCAAAAAAAAATTAAATCTAGTTGAATTATCAATATTAGGAATCAGGGCTATGAATGTTGTGTTGAAAGATACTAGAGTTTTTATAGTGGTTCTTAATGACTCAACCACCCTCCTTAAATCCTCTTCGATAAAATCATAACACCCCAAGAAGAATTCAAATGGTAGCCCATTTGAGTCCCCCCTAGTGGAAACTCATTAACAAATTCTTATGGATTCTTCAAGGAAAGATTTTGAGATCAAAAAATGATTCAGTCTTTTTGCAATGCAAACCTCTCCTATTCTCTTGTTTCTCCAAGTAGGAGTTATTTTTGTAGGTTTGATGTCCAATAATCCCACCTCCTCCAATTTGTTTATAAATTAACTAGATAGGTAGACAACTTGGGAAGCTTGTCTCCATACCTCCAATTTCAGCAAAGTGACTTTTAGGTCCCCACAACCACAACCAAACCTTTTTGAATCCATTCACTACTACCTATCTCATCCCAATATTCCATTTTTTCCACATAGGGCCCAAAAATATTCAAAAGAGTGATTGCTTTCCCTAGGTCTAGAGAAAAAAATGTAGTCCCTATACCTAATGAGAAATCCCATGGATTAGTATAAGTAAAAGATATTTTTTTCACCCTATAATGTTACCCCCAGATCTCCCTATTGCATCAATATAACTAAATTCCCAACTCCCAAAAAAAATTGAAATATCTTGTACAACTTTTTCCTCGACCGTCATAATTTGTTACAAAAATATAATAGATGGGTTATTTACCTCTATTCATATTTCAAGGCCCATGTTTTTGAGGAATTGGATAGCCCTCAATAATTCAGGGTCAAAAAAAAACTTGAAACATCCCTAGGGGCATTTTCTCCAAGGGCCCCAAACAACAACAAGTGTTTTTCACTTTTAACTTCGGAATTTTTTTATTTCTGTGCCAGAGAAATATAGGAGTGTCTTCGTTTTTAGGAAGATTTTGATTAATTTATTCTAAAAATACAAACCTCCCCTATACCCCACTTGGAAAAAATTAAGAACCTCTACGTCTCGGCCTAATATTATGTCTTGTTAACTCAGAATATTGAGCTTTGAAATGGGATCCTAGGTTCCCTTGTTCCTTGGTTGAATTCAAAAATTTTCTGAATGAGGACACCTCGCCACCTTGAGGCCCTCCTAACCCTTTCAAATTTATAAGAGGAGGTGTCTTAGTGATTTTAGATAGACTAGGGAAGAATTCATTGATTTTTTCCTCTTCCTTTCTATCTTGACCTACCCCCAAGACCCAAAACACAAAATTTAAAAGTTCTTTCTATTATCGAGGGTTGGGGAAATTTAAGACTCACACGATACTTCTAAGGTTCCTTTTATAGTATCTTCAATGTCTAAAATCTATGACCCCAACATAATTGTGTCCATTGGGTCTTTTGCTTATGTTGGATAGGATCCCTTTGGACTAGTTATGTTGTTCGAATTATCCTTGTTGTTCACCTTAACCCTAGGACATCATTCATACATGCCAAAAAAGATTTGTAGTTGGACATAGTTCTATATGAACTAACAGACATACGATGGCTGACACTAAAATAGTATTCCAAATACTTTGGCACGTGGCCTATTTACAAAATTGACCCAAAATTTGTGTTATTCTGAAATACATAAACCATTATGGAGTGACATTGTCATGACCGTCCCCTCAACAGAATGAGGGGAGCATGTTTCCTCTACCTCCATGGGGATGAGATGTCGTCCTCCTATATCCTCTTCCCTAGCATCCAATAGTTGAATATTAACATAACCTTGATTATTAGAATCTAGATATGGGAACCCATTACACTACAAGGGAATCATATTATGCAAATGTTGGCATTCTGCCTCCAAGTTGTCCATTCGTTGTTACTGTAATTGAAGAAGATCCATGATACTAGTCACATTCTTTGCATTAACTCGCTCCATATCAACAAATTTATCAATAAATGTTTTAGAAAGGTTGTACAGAGCATATTTGGTTGCATGATTAAACTCCTCATGCTTGCGAAGTATTTTTTAACCTCTCTCCAATTCTAGTTTTCCATCTCGTCAACAAGGATCCTTCGCACCGATTCTTTTGAAAATATATCAAAACCTTTGAAAACACTTAAGAAATAAATAGTAATAGAGGAACTAGAACAACAATACCTTAAGACACCCACATGGATTCCAGTTTTAGGGAAAAAAGAGTTGCAATATTTTCATGATCTTCAATCGAACCAAAAACTTGAAAGAACTCATCAAAACCCAAAGGATTCCTAGTGATAGCAAGAGGTGTTACCAGCATGGAGGGCACCAAGCCTCAAAGAAGGACCTCACATGATAATCCACAACCACAAGGATTTGAATCATGTGTGTGCACTTCTCAAAACAAAACAATATTGAATGAATTTTTGGGCTCGGTCTCCATCTTGCATTTCAAACAGAACTTGTGCATTTGGCGTTGATGGCCTTCCCTCCCACTACTTTGTTTCATATGTGAAAGAAGTTGCTTTTAGCTACCTCCCATACCTTGACATTTCCTTTCCTTTCCAACCATTGATGATACATGACAAATCAAATCATGCACTATAGTATAGGGAAGGGATGAACAACCTCATTTTTTAACATTATGTCATAGCTAAGGAATGAAGTCACCTTGGCCCAATAATCAGCTTGATAATTAAGCTCTTACTTGATGTGGAAGAAGCATATGTTGTGAAACCATGAGACTAATCATATAATTCTTGGAAAAAGGGAGTTCAAAGAGTTGTTTTTCAACATATTTTGATTGATCATTGCTCTTATAATCATCGTCGAGTCTCCAAAATCTAGAATTTGTCTTATCCATTATTATTTTGCCATGTACATGCCCATCCAAAGCGAATATGCCTCAGTGAATTTGTTCGATAGATTTCCCAACCCCCATGCGTACAAATCCAATTTATTTCCTTTGGGATCATTCCAAATCCCCCCTACCGCACATGTTGCCCCTATTGTGCAACCCCCTTAAAACCTTCATTAATATCATCCCAATGCTCCTTTTGTACCCAAAGCTTCCTTCTATTTGGAAATGGACAATTAGGCACTAGATGTCCATGAACATGACACCTTCCACACTTAAATGGAATGCCTTCGTAGTCGATGGGTTGGTAAACAATCTCAGTTTCCTTTCTAGTTGTAACGAAATCTAGAAAATCCTTTGTCAAATCCATTCCTACTAGGATTCAAGCCATCCCCATATACCCAAAATCACAATAGGAATTATCCACCTCATTAAAGATTCCTAAATCATTCCCAATTTCCATTAATGAATCATCTGACCACAGAATCTAGGGGAGCCTTGGAAGTTTGACCCATAATGGGAAATCCTCCATATGAGTTGATCTAGCATCAAAATCCAATGCCATTTTTAAGAAACATAGGTTGTCATCCCACTTCCATAAGTTCTATAGAATTTTATCATCCTCGACAATGGATTTGAATATCCATACCATCCACCCTTTTACCAAAATCGGGCTTTGAGGAGTGTAGCCTACCTCTACTTCAAAGTTTTCCTTTTCTTGGGCCTTTAAAGTATCGCCTCCCATTATTCTACCTAGGAAGCAGCCCACTAATTTCAAGTCATCTAGATCCATAATCTCACGAAATCTTATTTTTTCATGCAATTCTAGGTTTATTAGTTCCTACTTCCTCTTAATGCAATTGTGATTCTTCCTTGATTTCTCAGCCCCTCTAGGTCCTGGAACCTCCAACTTATAAAACCCTAAATCATTTGATTCAGAGGATGATATCCCACTCGTAGATATTGGTCTAGTATAGCTCCAATGAAATCTGACCCAGTGAAACAACCAACATTTCCATCCTCACCGTGAAAAGAGAAACCAAATGATCGCAATACCAGATCTGGTGGGGGGATTTATTGCACAAGGCATTGTCCCATGTGTCGATTGTAACTCCCTGTTTGGTCCCATGTGGAGAAAGTATGTTCTGGAATCCACCAGATCTTCCAAGGAGTAATTTATTGTTAAATCCCTTTCCCATAGTTTGTATCATGCCCCGATGATCCAGATTATTTTCGGAACGAAATGAAAGCAGAGATATTATAATGAAATACACATAAAATTTTCCAGAAATAGAGAAATATCGCAATATGTGATTTCTATTAATGAAAGCAATGTATAGAGACTGTAAAATACAGAGTGCAAGACTTGTTAGAATGGTGGCAACTTTATCTCTGAGAAGATATGTGAGGGCTACGCTCATTCAGAAGAAGATGATCACAATGAGTCTCTGAAGGCATTTTTATGATAAACATGAATGACAAAACCCTAGACATCCAAAAACCTAACCCTAGGATATGAAACACCAAAAGTCATGTGGGCCCCGCTGGGGTAAGTTAGTACATCAACTTCCCGGGGTTGTAACTTTTGCATGCGATCTTCGTTTTAGGCATGTGATAGCCCATTGGAAAGCTCTTTTTGAGAACTACGCATCATGTTGACAAACTTTGACTCCGACTACAGTTTGACTATGGCAAGCCAAGAAAACATTGTTTAGAGCCCCAAAATGGCCCTAGAAGTACAGAAAGATGTACTAACATGAAAATTTCCAAAATAATCCAGTTGGAATAGGTGGGCAGCCACCAATATTCGATGTTTTGTAGGGCTTTAGGACATCTCCGGAAGTGAAAAACCCACAATTACAAAGAAATGTCCCCATTACAGAGAAACGTGTTGAACTTAACACTATTAAGATGAGCCAATTGAAATTTGGAACAGGTGGGTGACCACCAATATCCACCTGGATCAATCCTCCCCTTTAGGAAGCAATGGTCTCCATTGCGTTGAGTGCCTGGGGAAGAGGGGAAAGCATTTTCTAAATCTGAATCTTGGTGATTTGCATGCCTTGTTGGAGAAGTTGCAATGCTTGGTTTGTGGAAGGTTGTCACGAACATGTTGTTGGCGGGGTTGAATTTGTTCCACCAACTTGTTGTCTCTAGGATTGACATGGCATTGTGTAGGCACCATCATAGGTGAAGATATAATACCTTCTTTCTCTTATGTAATTTGCTTCTGTTGGATARACGGTGTTGAGACTKCAGTGGTTGTAGTGGCCTTATGTGCATCCTTTGAATAGACTATGAAGAGGATGATTTTTTCATTTTGAGAGATTACCTTGCGGCACTGTTTTGGTGGAACAGTAGTTGGAACTACCTCTGGTATCCTRTAGAGTTGACCCCCTAGAGTAATAATGAAACTACAGGTTCRAGACTCATAAACATCATGGTGTTTCCACATATATGGTTGGCCCAAAACAACATCGCATACATCAAGAGGGGAAACATCACACACTAACTCATCCTTGAAGGGATAGATTCCATAGGACAAGGGMATTGTTGGTTGACACGGAGATCTCGTCCCTGGTGAAGCCACCTGATGTGGTTGCARGTGTGGTGTTGTAGACAACCCCAACTGTTTGATGACCTCAGCTGAGATGAGGTTATTCTGTCTTTCTCTATCAACAATGAAATGCAACGGGGTCCCCTTCACCCACATCTGTGAATGGAAGAGGTGATCCCCCTCTTCAGGATCTACTGGTTCTTTTGGTTGAATTGTTGCGGTCGCGACAGTAGCAGTGGGGTTTGCATCGATGATATGCATGTTTTCAATATTTTCTGGATCAAATTCTAAATCAGGTTTCATCTCCTTATCTTTGGCCTCGACCACCAATGACTGTTTCAAGCAACATCCATCGGTGTTGTGCCAGGGGATTTTATGGAATTCGCACCACTTCCAAGTGTCATTATTCATCTTTCCTTTACCCTTATTTTCATGTGTCTTGGACTGGTTATCAAGAGGTTGTTGGTTAGGGTCATTTTTACCATGCTTTGGTTGTTGCGGATTTGCAGACCCGAACTCCCATTTGTTTTGGTGCCTAAATTCCTGCTCGATTTTAACAGTGTATCAATAAGCAGCTCCCAATGATGAGATGTTTAGGAAATCGATTTCGGTTTGGAAGTACCTATGCAAAGCCCCATGGTATTTCAGAACTAGATGTCACTCGAAGTCTTTGATACCCAACTTAGTGCATAAGGTATGGAAAGTATTTGTGAACTCTGGCATTGTTTGGCTCTTCTCTTGCCGCAGTGTGGTCCATCTCATGTACTAGTCTTCATAGTTATCAATAGGGTAGTATTGTTCCTTGACCGCATCCACAAAAAATTCCCAAGTGGGCTCGGCCCCATATATTCCAGATTTCCATGTGTAACTTTGTTCCCGGTAAGTTTCCCACCGATGTTTGACATGGGAGAGATCCTTGAGGAGTGTGAAGATGATATTTTCCCTGTCAAAAATTTTTTGAACAGAGAAATAACCTTCTAGCAGATTTAACCATTTTTCTAAGGCATCTGCATCTATCTGACCTTCAAATATGGAAATATAAAAATTAAATTGTACCTTGAAGGGAGAGGTTCCTCCAAAGTGGTCGCTTGATGAATATGCATCTATTTCTATTGGTGGGCGTTGAAGGATGTGGGAAAAATTCTCCATCATTTCGTCCCTCTGTGGCGTGAGAGCTTGCTCAAGCAACAGGTTAATAGAATCTTCTGCAACGTTGTTTTATTTTCTGCCACCATAGAGGGTTTCTTGGGCGTGTGAGGGCGATTTCCCTCAAGAGAGACAAGCTCGATACCCAACTTTCTATTCTCTGACCTCATCGGGGACATGCACTGAAAAACGATCAAGAGCATCCTGCTCTGATCCCACTGATCCAGATTATTTTCAGAACAAAATGAAAGCGGAGATATTATAATGAAATACACACAAATTTGCTAGAAATAGAGAAATACCGCAATATGTGATTTCTATTAATGAAAGAAATGTACAGAGACTGTAAAATACAGAGTGCAAATCTTGCTAGAATGGTAGCAGCTTTATCTCTGAGAAGAGATGTGACGGCTACGCTCATTCACAAGAAGATGATGACAATAAGGATCTGAAGGCCTTTTTATGATAAACATTAATGTCAAAACCCTAAACATCCAAAAACCTAACCCTAGGAGATGAAACGCCAAAAGTCATGTGGTCTCTGTTGGGGTAAGTTCGTACATCAACTTCCTGGGGTCGTAACTTTTGCATACGATATATGTTTTAGGCGTGTGATAGCCCGTCGGAAAGGTCTTTTCGAGAACTATGCATTATGTTGTCAAACTTTGACTCCATCTACAGTTTTATTGTGGCAAGCCAAGAAAACATTTTTGAGGGCCCAACAACAGCTTTGGAAGTACAAAAAGATGTACTGACATGAAAAATTCCAAAATAATCCAGTTGGAATAGGTGGTTGGACACCAATATCCACCTGGATGGTGTGTATGGATTCAAGATAGCCCCAGAAGTGCAGAACCCACAATTACAAAGAAATTTCCCCATTACAGAGAAACGTGTTGAACTGAAAACTATCAAGATGAGCCAATTGGAATTTGGAACATGTGGGTGACCACCAATATCCACTTGGATCACCTGAACTGAAGAACATTCATGTAAACTAACATCATTGCATGTGCAACCACCAAAATGTGTTATCACCAACTCGCTGAGAATTTCCATGGTTTCTTCCTCTAAGGGATATGATTCCATATGAATTTTTCTCGAAGGGGTAGACACATACTTATGAGGGTTGTTCATTGGATTGGACCAAATTTGTTGGCCTTCTAGTGGATCCTCCAAAAAATCCATCGCTTCCTCCATTTTTTGTGAAGATCACCAAACCCTCATCACCATGAATTCAGAACTCCTCCCTCACTTCCAAATGTGATCCCCTGTGTAGATAGGATACTTTTATGTTGATGTAACTACTTTGCACAATATTCTATACCTTCTCCACATTATACATAAATAACTCTTCTTTACCATCTTTACAAATGAATTGCTCTTCCATTCCAGGGCATCTCACCTCTCTACCCCTAGGGTTTCCTCTTTGACATAATTACTTCTTAGATGGTGCATAGGTATAATTGGTATTTGACATTTTTTTGTCTATCCACATTAGGATTTATTTGGGCACTTATGTATGCCTTATGTTAGCAATAAGAAAATCATGTGAGAGAAATATTAAAATAGCAACAACTAAACACATAAATCATGTGCACATCGTTGACACATGAATTACCCTGGAAAAACCATCCAAATATATATTTGTTATGTTGACCAAATCTGGTCAAGCCGGCCAAGTGAGCCTTCACCACTCACCTCCAGGCCCATTACAATGGAGTATCCTAATCCTTTTTAAAGGCTTCATTGTATGCAATCCACGGGCACAACACCATGGGCCCAAAAACCACCATTGTTGACCTAAAATGGATTTAACTCATTGACTCTTTCACCAAGTCAAGTTTAACCCAAAATTTCCCCCTTTTACACTTGACTTGGGGTAATTATTATTGATATCGATAGCATCGTACATGTATTTTTGCACAAATATAAGTGTCTAGACATGTGGAAGTCATCCAAAGCCTTCTACCTTGAGAATTTACTTTAATTAAAGGAATTATTAAAGTAAAGTGCTTTTATTGGTGAGTTGAGTTTTATTTAAAGAAATGTTTTAATTAGCATTAGCGAATTAAATAATAGCCATCGATCTCAAGTGAGGTTAGAAGTAATCTCAACCAATCACTTTGTAGATTAGGGTTAGGTCATAAATCAATCTTATAAAATCATGACAAGAGTGAAGGAGAAGATACTTTTCACATAGATATAACAAAGGAGGACTTTTGCTGGTGTGGAGTCGATTCCATTCACTTTGGAGCAAATAAGGACTTTTTCTCAAGTGCTTGAGTCACGAAGGATTGTGACTCAAGGGGATCAATATTAGGATAAAAGAAGGACATTTTATCAAGGATTGGATCAGAAAAGACTTTGATTCAAATATATCTTGGATAGGTGGAGAAGGACTTCCATCTAGAGATCTAGGCCAAAGGAAGAGAGAGATCAAGTGTGCAGCAGAAGGATCGACGACCGCGGACAATTCAGGTATTCTGGTACAAATCGTGTAGCCAACGCGAGTTTCATTGTACAACTTGTGCAGATAGCGCAAGTATTTTGTTATAGGCTGCATAGAGCAGTGTGGGTGTCAACGTAAAAGTCATGTCGTAGCAGTACAAGATCGTACAATAGTTTTGGCAGTAGATCAGCCAGTCAAGTTTTGATGTACTTTGTCTCTTTTCTAACTGGGCCATTTTCCCAATAAGGGAGCCCTTGTAAGCTTTGAATTTATTTGAATGATAAGATTAGTTGATGGGAAGAATATCTTTGTGTATTGTGCATGAGATTTTTGTTTTCAATATTGCTTTTGTTGTCTTTATTTGAGTTGAATGTTCCAGCAATGTATTTTTGTTTTGTGAGTTGTTAATCTAATTTGCAATAAGGAAATCACTAGATAACAAGATACCTAGGTGTCAAAGTAAGGATTTCAACAATTATCCTACGCCCCTCAAAGTTTATAACCAAGGTATCCAAGAATCTGGCATGTCCCTCCCTATCACCTAAGTCTATGTCTATACTTTACCAGTAATTTACCAGGGGTACACATGCCTAACCATGTCTTACAATGATATATTTACATGTAATTAAATGTTCAACTCTATTATAATAATGATTGTTTATTTTTTTAGTGTTTCCATTTCCTTCAAGGCTCGTTGAGAATGCACTCACCATGTCCATTACTTTTTTTTACTGGCACTTACAAATGCCACTATTCTCTCACCTTGCCATTGCTTTGACCTTCACCTTCTTCTTGCATTTTCTTGAATGTTTGTACATTTGTAGTGCATATTTTCCTTTATTGCATTGGGCATGCTCGCAGCTCTTCTTATGAATATTTTTAGACTTCTCCGCCACAATTACACTCACACTCTCACTATTGACCACATCATCATGGTTGCAACAAGAGGCTATTTATCGTGACTTTTCATCCAGCATAACTAGCGATTTCCATGTGCACGAGTGATGGCATAGAATTGGTCGAGGTAGGTGATGGCGTAACCCTTTTGAATAACGATGGGATTCTAGTGTTTCATTTGCGAGAGGATTATATCCAAGAATTCCTTCGTCGTCAACATCATTGTAATCTTCTCGTACAACCAAAGGATATTGTTTCTTCAATCTTGAAAAGTAAACTCCATCTCCACCATTCTCATCATCCAAATCCCTCTCTAGCTTCCTTGGATCCTTCAAAACAAAACTACTATTATGTCAATCATGCGAGATCGTACATCATATCTATCTTTGATATAGCAGATACGAGCATTTAAGTAGTGGGTCTAAAGATCCATGAAAAGAACAAAGCTTTTCCTTGTAGATCCAACCATCACAACAGTTGATTTATAGGTCTATGAATAGATCCAAGATTTTTGAGGAAACCAAGTAGTTAATCAACATATACAACTTCATTAACTTCATTTGTAGTCAGCACAAACCTTCTACAAATCCGCAAACCAATGTAATATTTCTTTCGTGCACACATACTCTACAAGCACCGGTAGATGTACCAACAAATTTAGACCACTCTCAGGAGGGAGTCTAGACCAACCGGGCTCTGATACCACTTGTTAGGAATAAGAAAATCCTACAAGAGAAATAATAAACTAGCAACAACAAAACATAGAAATCATGCACACATCATTGACACACAATTTACCCTAGAAAAACCCTTACAGAAAAAACCAACCAAATATATTTGTGTTCCCTTAACCAAATCCGACCAAGTGAACCTTCACCCCTCACCTCCAAGCCCATTACAATGGAGTATCCTAATCCTTTTTAAAGGCTTCATTACATGTAATCCATGGGCACAATACCATGAGCTACCAAAACCATGGGCCTGAAAATTACCATTGTTGACCTAAAACAGATTTAACTCATTGACTCTTTCACCAAGTCAAGTTTAACCCAACACCTTCCACATGGTTATAGAATCTGCATCTGAAGGGCCGCAATTCACATTAACACACATGAAAATGAAATGGTTCATCACCGAAACTATTAAAACACATAAACCCTTGACTATAATCTAATGTTTGAGTTATTAATGATTCATCACTAAGTTAGTTGAGAGATGCCACTTACACTCATTAATGTCTCGCCACAAAGTTAGTGGTGATTTGTATTAGAAAAGTCACCCCCCTCACTTGTAATGATTCAATCTAATATCAATCAAAGCATATTATTCGTTATAATATTATTTTCATGGAGATGTTTTCATTTAGATTTTAGGAATTGTGGGTGCATTGCAACCTTGGTTGTGTGTGTGCCTTCAACCTTTATGTTTGACTTCATTATTGTTTGTTTCTATTGTATTTGTTATTATTAATATTATATGTAGTGGTAGTGTCATGAATGTTATGCCCATGAAGGTAGCCTAGATCATAAGTTTGGCCTTTGCTCTCTCTTTTGTATAAATAAGGGTCTTATCTATATTATACCATCATGTTACTATCAAATCAATGAAATATTTTTTTATTTATTTTAACCAAAATTGGGGAATTTGTATGAATAAAAAAGCCACAACATAAGCTCACAATAGAGATACATCAAAAATAGATTCTTTCCTAAACTTTGCATATCCAAAAAACATCATGACTCTGTATAAGGCTGCGAGTTGAGGCCAACTTCTAGTACAACATTATTCTATAGTATCTAGTATTATATACTTGACAAAAGATACCTAAAATCCTATGAACTTTAAAAAATAGATATGATTAAGAGCTATAAAGTGATTCAACCAATTGTTTCCTCCTTTCCTTTAGTTGCTACATCCATGACTTCTATTGCTAGTAGTAAAATTGACTACCCTTCTACTTGAGTTGAATGACTTTGGACTTCATTTTCCTTCTTTGGTTGGGCAGGGGATGGGTTTACCAAATGAGCCATGGTGTGGGATTGAACATGCTTCTCAACAAATAATTGAACTGAGATGTGATGCAATTCTTGAATTACGGTCTCCAGAGCATTAATGTGTTTTTTTTTTTGTAAAAGGATACCCATAATGATCTCCAACTTGATATTATAACTATTTTCTTGGACTAAAATCTTCTCACAGAATGACTGCAGAGCGTTGCCCTACTCCTTAATGGAATCCTCATGTCTTTGAAAGTCTTTCCTAATCTCCTTGAGCTCCTTGTAATCCATGGACCTGTCTCTCATGGCCCGATCGTAGGTTAGAGAAATAATCCCTTGAACTCAATAAAGTTTGATTTGTGGTCCAAATTTAGTCCAAAAAGATCCAAATCATAACTGGGGATGACTTGTTGATGGCTAAAGTGCCCCAAATCAAATCCTATCATAGCCTTCAAAGTTGGATAACTAGAGAACCAACTATAATTCACATTCAATAGAGAACTTACCTCAATTATGACCATGCTTTTGTGAATGAGCTCAAAGGATGAACCACTATGCCTCAAACCAGGAGGACATGGTGTTATAGCAAGATTTGCCTCACCCCATGCAACTTGCTCAGAAGGAATTTTCCATTTCCCGATGCAGACTTGAAGTCCCTTTTTGCAATTCCCGGAGCTAAAAAACATATTTTTCCACATATATGCGCTCTAACAACTATACAACATGCGTATACGCAGGTTGCACCATTACATCCTGCATACATCGGGTTTTGTACCCAAAATTAAAAGATGGTGTTGGGTTTCCATGTCACGTCACAGGATCCGTGATCCTTGACCTTCCATATACTGGAAACGTTCTGAATCGACCCTTCAATTCCATTTGAAGGCTATAAATGGGCCATATCTGAGTTGTGGAAAAGCGGAGAAGAATTCAACTTTGAGAGCAAATTTACTATGGAGAAATTATTCACTTCATATTGAGTCTACATCCCTTTGTCCTTTTAAGTCTGAACACATTGTTCATCCCCCAAGATCCTCCCTATTTGATGGAGAACCTCGTTGTCTCTCTTATATGAGCTTGTCTTTGGTGGAGGATTGAAGTGGTGGAGGCCCAGCTGGAAGGGAATTAGTTTCTCGCTTCTGAACATGCCAACACAGAAGTTTGTCATTCATACACTTATGTTGATTACATTTTAATAGGAATACTTTGTTCTTGTCCAATTAATGTCTCGCAAATATTTGAATCGTTATTCCATGGGAAAATTTGTTATGAATATTGATGGATTATATTATTATATGTGCTAACTTTATATATTATCACCATATGCTTGTGTATCTTGGTTGTTGAGGACAAGTTGCAGGTGTATAGATTTGAGTTAAGTGCTCAATGGTGGACTTCATCGAACGTTTGGATGAGGTAGGATATTTATCTTGTCTTGATAGCATATTTGTTTATATAGCATACTTGAGATTAGAGTTGATTTCTGCAGTCATTTCCGTCTGTTGTGGTTTACCCCATACCATAGAGTGATTTTCCTCATAACACATGGTGAGATCCACCAAAATTCATTCAACGGGGATGCCACAATCATCAAAGGGTGGAGATAGAACAGCTCCAAGAGGTGTTCATAGCCTATAAAATTTCAAACAAGCATGAACCTCCAGTGATAAGACTCATAAGCAAGAGAACCAAACCATATCCCCACCTTGATTACATTGTGCTAAGGCAGAGCATTCATTAAACTACATGGGATAGGATACAAACGTGTGACAGAAGTGGAGGAGTCTCATTGCATAAATCCTTGCTCAATTGGAAGTGAGTGGCATGCAACTCTCCATTTGCCAATTTAATGGGATGATATGTGGACCTTTCATTATTTATTCAAGGGACCAATTGATTATATTCCTTGCCATTGATTACTATAACCCCAACATTTTTTCGAGAGGCTAGACTCACTTGGTAATCTACCAATGTATTATTTTCATGCAATAAATGAAAATAATTCACCTTTGCAAATGATTCTTTAGTGTGCATGATTCTATCTAATATTGATGCCAACCAGAAATCAGACAAGGATGAGTTAAAGAACAAATACTAGATAATTATTTTGGAATCCCCTACCACTACAAGGCTTGAAATACTAAGATTTTTGGTTAGATTTAACCCTTGCAATAAAACTTAATCTTTAGCCACATTACTAGTAGAGATATTGAGACTCCATGCATAGGAATATACTATTGCCCCTCCAGGGTTATAAATACCCCTCCTGCACCTGCCATCCCAATCAAATCAATGAAATATTGGCACTCATTTCAACATCATTTTGGAGATGTACTCCTACATCCTTTAAGAATTGTAGGTCATGCACTCTAACTTGAGTGTGTAGGTGTCCTCAACCCTTCAATCTTTATCTATTTGTTGCTTTTTCTTTTGGTGTAGTGGTAGTGGATATTTCATTTGCAAGGACACTACAAGTGGTATTAGAATAGTGATTCTATCATAGGAGGGTTGCAACTTTTACCAAAGTATTGAAATTTTTGTTATAAGGTTTTTTAGAAAATTATCACAGATTTAAAATGATCTCTAAAAAATTAAATAGTTTTAGAAAAAACATTGAAATCAAGGGTCATATGACTAAGAAATCAAAGTTTGAAAAAACCATTATTTGGGGCATATTTTTGTTACAACTACTAATAGAAATTTGGGATTTTAGCAGCATCTCATAAGAACTTCTCAAGTTTTGATTTACCAATTGGAAAATACATATTTTAAACTTTTAACATAGTTTTGAAATTTCTACTATAAATGTTTTTGTAAAATTATTGCAATTTTAAAACGGCCTTGAAAAATTAAGTAGTTTTAAAAAACACATTAAAATCAAAGGTCATAAGCCTAAGAAATCAATGTTTAAAAAAACTGTTATTTTTCATATACTTTTGCTACAACCATTGCAAAAAATTTGTGCTTTTAGTAGTGTCTCGCAATAATGTCTTGATTTTTTATTTACGAATTGGAAAATACATATCCTCGACTTTGATGTAACATACTCGACCCCTAGGGGCGGCAGGTGCGGGGGTGTCATTTTTTACCTCGAGAGAAACAAGGTAGTGGAGTATGCGTGGGGAATGGGCACCACAAAAAATAATTATGCAGAGATCCTAGCAGTCTACATGGGTATGACACTAATAAAGATAGATTAGTCTCTAAGATTCCTCATAATAGGGGACTCCAAGTTGATTATTAAGGGCTTGCTCCAAATCAGTAAAAAAAATGAAACCTAATTTGCAAAGAATTCGTCAAAGAATTCATAACGAGGGGAAAAAGTTCAAAGATGTGGAATACTTTCATATTCTTCGAAATCAAAATGGCTAGGCATACACTCAAGACAAATTTGCAAGACAATTGAAGCAAGGGGAGACTAGAATCAATGGAGAGGAAAGAATAATCCATCTATACCATATATTAATGTATTCGAGCAATAACATTTCCCAAAGTATCATGATCAAAGGCATAAAAAAAGGTGTATTGGCCCAAATATGTGGAAATGGGAGGTTCGTGGCCTCACTTCCCCCCCCCCCTCGATTACATATTAATGGAGCACTTAGGGGAAATCTGGCATGTGGTGACTCTTCCATCACCTCCTCGCAAGATTCATTCCCTCAATAGTACATGCCAACTCCTCCTCGCATAGGGCGATTTAAAGACCATTGTGTCATACCTACAAAGGCATATCGGATTACACTCTCACTTCACTTCAGCAACAACAATTTCATTACCTTCAACCATTTCAGTGTCAACTCTCGCACGAGCATGGGAACTCATTCCTCCATAGTGAGTACAAACAGCAATCCCCTCCCTCTCTTGGACATCATTCCATTCATTTCCCCATAGTGCGTGGTGTTCCAGAGACGGGTTAATTATTTGTCCCTCGATGATGTATTCGTTGGAAAGTTATCTGGTATCAGATTTCCTCCTAGGGTTCACGATTTTAGCTCCTTTTCTCAGTCTCGATTTGTAGTACCCGGCTAATTTCAATTATGTGGTGTGATAGTCCCCGCTCCTATGATTGTGTCAAGTGTAGAATTGATCTGGATTTATAGATGGAACGAAATGAAATATGGAGTTATAATAAAACACAAAGATACAACGAAACTTGACTTCTATTAATAAATTAAATGTGTTGAACTGTAAAAAAAATGCAAAACGAAACAAACTCGCTCGAATGATGGTACATGATCTCTGAGAAGAGATATGATGGTTATGCGCATTCGCCAGAGCGCATTACAATGAGGTTGAAAGACCCTTTTATCATAAATAGTCAATGAGGAAACCCTAAACATCCAAAAACCTAACCCTAGGAGATGAAACACCAAAAGGCTTGTGCGCCCCGATGGGGTTAGTTGGTATGCCAACTTCTCGGGGTTATAAATTTTTCATACGATCTTTGTTTGTCATGCTTGAGAGCTCGTTGGAAAGGTTTATCTGAGAAATACACATTTTGATCGGCCCAAAAGCTATTGCGCCCAGAAAATGTTGTTTAGGGCCTCAAAACGGCCCCAAAAGTTTAGGACCCGAAAAAGTGTAGAAAAATTGTCAAAATGGAAAATTATGCTTTGAGCCAATGGAATAGGTGGGTGGCCACCGATATCCTCCTGGATTAAGAATGGAAAAATTGGAAGATAAATCAAAGATACAACAAGAAGAGTTGGACAATCTAAGAGATTTTAATGCCCAGTTGCAGGAGCATTTTCAGGAATGTGACGAGCATCGTGATAAAGAAATGGCTATCATTCTAAGAGCAGTCAAGAAATAAGCAGACCAATTCCATTCTTTTTTAGGACAATGACAAAGAATTCCTCGTAAAGATATATCTCGGTTGAATTCACCTCCCTCAGCAAGTTCGGTGGCCTCATGTGAAGTAATCCAACCATAACAACTTTAACCAATACCAGTGCCTATGGAAGGTTCTTCAAATATGGTAGATACAGAGCTAAAGCTTAATTAAGCAAGATTATATGCAGTGCAAGTTTTTGTATCTTCTTTCTTCATGTGTAAAAGTATACACCTGGCAAGTTAGTAGTAGATTTTTTGTAAATTATGATAAGTCGAGTTGCTCTCTAAAAACTTGGACAGATATACCTCTGTTGGAAGCAATTGAGCATCTTGTTTTTTTGTAATTCTTGGTTATTTTTGCTTATCTCAACGACTTTTATAATAAAATCTATAATTGTTTCTAATGCAGGACCATCTGACAGTAAAATCGAGAATTAACCACATGGGTCAATAAACATTTACCAAGGGAGTTGGTTCCCTAATTTTTCATTTATTTGTAATAGTTAGAATGATATCTTTAGAAGGTATCGAATATTTTATGGTTTGGAAGGTGTGAATGTTTTCCTATGTAATAGAACATAAAAACTGATTTAGGGGATTGATAGAAATCATTAGATGATTTTTAGGCATTTGTTAGAGTTCCCGAGAGATCTAACTCTCGCTTTTATGTAACGGAAGTATGTGTGAGAGAGGTTAGACACAGGTTAAAAGGAGAGTAGACAAAGGTTGGATAGATAGGGGTGTGACAGAGAACTGTGAAAATTGATTTGTGTGTTGTATGTTGAAGGTATGAGTGACCGAAAGAACCAGTGTAATTATGATATGTTTTAATTGATATCTCAAGTTATGTGTGTTAATTTGTTGGTATATGCCTTTGACTTCATTTAGTATCTTGTCACTTGGATATTTTAATGTATGCATTTGCAGGAAACACCGCGTGCAGTTAATTCCATCCAAGCTCTAAAACTGTATTTAAAAATATTTCCTGAGTATTTGTCTTTGTAGGAACAGACAATCGTGATTTGGTGCAGTGGAATCAACCCTCAAAGATTTGTGACACATAGGTATAGTTTGTCGAATTTTGTGCAGAGTTGTCTGCAAACCATTGGTATTATTTGTTGAGTACCATGTGTAAAGTTGTTTGCAAACCATTGGTATTATTTGTTGAGTTATGTGCTTAGAGTTGTCTACGACAGATCTCATCAGTATTGTTCATTGATGCTTCCACGGAGAGGTATATCCGCATAGTGGTGTTTCCACGCAGAGTTATCTATGACATAGTGTGATTCAACGTTGTAGGAAAAGGAAATTTGAGCGTTTGTTCGTGTTTATCTGAGGCCAAATAAGCAAATCGAATGCTAGCTGGTGACAGAGATTGAAAACTCTATGATCATGGGTTGAAGTTGGTGGTTCACGCTCTTATCACTGAAATTTCATCTGCGACATTACACACAAATGGTTACAGAAATACAACAATTAGTTCACCTACAGCACCAAAATGCATTTCAAAAGGAAAAAAACTATACAATTGGGCAAAAAGTGACATGCACAAACTCACTAAAGGAAGCGTGCGCACAGTTCGTGGGCCAACGAAGCTTGTAGAGTGCACAATGTGCCATATGCGCGACTATGTACGAGAAAAGATGCACACTCCTGTGAACGGTGCATTTATGGTTCTTATCGGCCCCCAACCCACTTATGGACCATCTCCCAACTTGATTTGACCTTCAGATCTGAGCAAAATCCGAATGGGGGGCTGGTCAAGGACCAACGGGTGCCCTAAAGAGCCCCTTGTTCACACTAAGAACCAGTTGAATTTTGCCTTGAAGAAATGTTATAAATGGAGGCCATGGGTGCACTAAGAAACCAAGATCTTCATCGTATTGTTATGCTGCCTCAATTCTCCCTTGAGAATCCTCTTTTCTCCTAGGAGTATTCAAGCATCAATGCAATAGGCCATTCCACTCACCTCTTGAGGGAATAGGCATTGATTTTCTTCCTCATTTGCTATTTATCTTCCATTGTAAGAAGAGATCTCCATTAGGGAACTCAAGAGCCCTCCCAATAAGGAAGAGGGGACCCATAAGTCCTCATTTTTCTCTACGGTGTTTTTCCAACTAATATAGTTATCCATTGGTGGCATAATCTTGGTCATTGGTTGATTGTTTATGGTTCTAAAATTTTCTTATGCATTCTAGTTTTTATTTCCTTAGTTGTTTTAGTTTGTTTACTTGTTTATTTCATGTGTTTGGCTTGTTTAATCCACTCACTAACCTCTTTCTTGTCTAGCAGTCCCAACTAGGCATGCAAGTGTCATTGTTTTTCTCACCCAAGTGACAAAATGGGTACAACAGATTGGCGACCATACTAGGGAAAGGTATCAAATTCCACCCTATTTGGGCTTATAGAGCACTTATTTTTAATCAATTTGTCTTGCAGGTACCAAAATCGGCCCAGCCTTACCTGTCAAAAGCCAAATTCGGAGCTGGAGGAGGAGAATTTCACTCAAAAATCCCCCCCCCAACGCGTATCAGAAGGGAAGGTGTGCGAGTATTCCAACCCACAGACGCACACTCAACACACTGTGCGCTCAAAAGGCTTTTTTTCTCTGCACATTTTGCACATTGTGCGCCCACTGCGCATCTGTCAGAATTGTAACCCGCGCACATTTCCAGAGTTTCAAAATTGTAAGGGTTTTTGTGATGATTTGAAGGCCCCTAGCCTTCAAAATCTTGCTTTCATGCAATTTGCAATGCCCATGCACTCCACTTAGATTCATTTCCCATATGAAAGGTTAGCTAAACATAGACACTTAGGGGGTAAAAAGAACCAAATATTCTCCTCTTTTGCTTTGGTTGCCACATGGATGGCTTGTTTGGTTTGTAAAATTTAAGTTGAGATTATTCCTATCACAAATAAAACACTTACATTGGGACCAGAAATTAACTTTGATCATTGATTATGCTCTTCTCTCACACCATAGAGTGATCTTGAGAATCAGAAAGGTGGTTAAGGGGACATTTCATCTCCCTTGACAAAAATCTTTAGGAGAGGACAGAGCCCCCCTAGGGCTCCTCTTAGTTTCTTTTTGAAATCATCTTAAAGTTGTAAAGGCCCATACATGCCCACATGTTGCAAACTTGGGATAGTTTCTTGAAATTTCTTTCTTAGTTTACATCACTAGGGGAGTTTAAAGATCAAAGTAACGGGCCCATACATGCCCACATGTTTGAAATTTATGATAGTTTTTTAAAGATTTCTTAGTGTAAACAACATTAGGGAGTTTAAAGGATTGGTAAGGACCCATATGTCCACATGCTAGTTCTTTAGGGCTTTTAAAATTCCTCAAGGTTGTACCAATGACACTTGGTAAGCTAGGTAACAAATATTTGTAAGGACCACAGGAAGTCCACATGTTGCAAATTCACACCTAACTTATTAAAATTTGGCACACTGTTTCACGTGCTCACTCACAAAGTCACTCCTCAATCACATAATTTTTGTCTTGAATTGTGAAGGTTGAAGTAGGTTTTCCCAAAGGAACTCTGAAACGTCCCACTAGTTCTTGAAGAAACTATCCACACCTACTTAATTCAAATGAGATTGGTTCACACCCCCAATCTCTCAGCCCACCACATCTAAATTTTTTCTAAAAACTCACTTAGTTTTCCTCCATAGGAGGTGCCAAAAGAAATTTTTTAGTCTAGGTAGGTTCTCGGGGCTAGGCATCCAAATAACCCCCCAATATCTAGTTCTCACATTTTCAAACATTAGAAGTTGACAAATAGGAAACTTTTAAATCATGCAAGTCAAGTGTTCATACACAATATGGCAGGGAGATACCCGTGAAGGGTTGAAGGCTGAGGTTTGGTTGTTCTGTGTGTCCCCCCTTGAGTCACCCAACTCTTGGAAGGGATCCAGCCTGTGACCCGTTTTTAAGGCCGAAAATATAAAAGTCACACTTTGACCGAGATACCTAGTGACCAAATTTAGGACATCTACCCAGGTGGAAATTGTGGGTTGCAATTGCACCTTGATCATATTTTGTGTGGATATTGGGAAATATCGCCAGCTCTTTCGGGATATGCACCCTCTACCCCTCATTATAATTGATTATTTCATCCTTCACTAGTTCCTCTTTCGGTGGCTTCAGACCCCACTGTTGAGTGCTCTTGGAAGGTCCAGTGCTATTTGAGAGGAAGGACGATACGTCTTTATAGGACATGAGCATTTATTTTATTTTTTCCCCCATGCGAACAAAATCCACCTACCCACATGTATGCTTATTTACAGTTGATTTATGTATGATGCGCATTTGATTACATGAAATTGTGAGTTATATTATCTTGTGAAGGTCCAAAATATACAAGTTTTTTGTTCATTTATTGCTCTCATCACCATTTGCACACATTCACTTTTCTAGTCGGACATCATAGGGGACCCACAAAATCCTCATCGTTTCAGACGCTTGCAAAATCTCCCTCCTATTCTAGGAGGAGTTCCTAGTCTTGTCGACTCACTGGCTCAACCATCTCACACCCCTGTGAATACCACTATTTTGGGATCATCTTTGCTTGGTTCCACTTTGCTAGGGTCCAATTCCCAAGGCCATCCATCCACTAGCTCTCCTTCACAAGGAGGTGGGAGGAAAACTTCTTCTCAAGGGAGAAGTACAACCCCATAAAATCCCTCTCAAGGATCATGTCCACTACCTGCTCAGAGCATGGTTGGAGCTAATCCTCCACCAAATCCCCCCATGCCATACTTGGTATCTCTCAACATTCCTGATTTGACTAAACTCACGAATGATCCCATTTTACATGAACCCACATGGCCCAATATGCCTACCGAGCTACCTTCAGATATTCCAAAATTTAAAGGAAAACCAGGGGAAGATCATGCCAACCATGTTATGACCTTCCACTTATGGTGCTCTTCAAACATCATGGATGACTCCATCCACTTAAGGTTATTTCAAATAACACTCATTGGTCCATCAGTCAAATGGTATGTGGACGAAAAATCAGGGTCCCATGTGACTTTTGAATCCTTGGCCAAAGCCTTTTTGACCTCTTTTCAACTACCAATTCATCGTGACATTGGTTTAGAACTGCTCTCTGAGTGAAAACAAACCTCAATTATGCATATTTCCACTACTACATATTGGAAAAATTGTGACGATTACTTGCGACGAAAGTACTCTTTCGTCGAAAAATTCTAAAGAAAAAGTTCAATTTTTCAATTTTGATCTAAATCCACCCCGTAGTCGTTGCTCTATCGACAGACGCAAACTATCATCGGTGTTGAGACGATAGTCAAGATGGTGGAATATTGTCTCAATTTCGACAAAATTGTGTTTTTGTCGCAAGAGCAACGCCCACTTTTGACCGTTATAAAGTTCGTCGCACTAGCGACGAATGCACCATTATAACCGGTCTCGTCTTCGCAAAGTGAAAGTGACCTAAATATAACAAATAAATAGGTAAAAATAAATAAAAATAGGTTACATTCGTCACAATTGCGATGACGATGACCTAAATTGACCTATAAATATTTGACGATTTAAATATGTTGCGACAATCTTGTATAACAACGACGGTTCCAAAAGGGTATTTTTGTGCGGAAGAATGTCACAGAATATAGTTAGAGGTGGGGAAAAAAGTAAATCGAGTGAAAAGGGTGATGGTAGATGTTATTGCCCTTGCCAAAAATGTTGCCTCACACGTCCCGTAAGAATTTTAATAGCAACAACTACAAAACATTGTAGGAAATATGGGCACTTTGATGGCGGATCGAATGAATATCGTCCCATGGTAATTAGCTATATATTCATTATCTTTTTTGATTTTGTCAATTTTATATAAAATTATATATAATGTTTGAATGTTTTTTATAGTATACACTAATTTTGCATGAGTGTTTCTATTATAAAGTTATAGTTTCTCTCTAACCTTCTACAGAATATTGCACCAAGTATTAGTATAAATGGTGTTGTACAAGTTGAGGAACATCATGACCAAGAAAATGAGGATCTCATGGAAGAATATGATGGGACAAATCAAGTTAATGATCCCATGGAAGAATATGATGGGACAAATCAAATGATCCAACATTTGTTTTCGCAACCGGATGAGGATGGGTAGAA